>JACJUY010003106.1:36902-48837 GCA_014220935.1 Platorchestia sp. MABIK | reverse complement strand
TCAAACTCTCCACTTCCTGGTTTAATTTTGTATTTTTATCAGTTTTATTCTGAAGTAATAATTTGAACTGACTGATTTCATTCTGATTAGAAATAACGTTATTATAACTTTATTAATGTACCATCTCTGGAACACTCCTGGAAACGACTTTCTACATCACTCAAGTTTTTAGCTAGTTCTTTCATTTTTCTTAATGGGACTGACTCTGCTCGTAATTCCATAATAATTTTGATAAAATCATTGAATTTTTCTTCGTTGTATGAGGTTATGGTTGACTCTAATTTTTTTAGCTTATTGTCAACTTCAACAAATGAGGGTGCTAAGACTACTGTTCTTACCTTAACAATCAGATTTTTATCACTTAATTCAGTTAAGGGAAGCGAACGAATTTTCCTATGAATTCGTTGAAAAATGAATAGAATACTTCCGGAGGGAAATGAGCTTTCGGGTATTCACAGCATGTTTATAACATTCAAATAGACAGTTGTAGCCCTAAAAATTTTGAAATTTACCCATACCCCCTTCCCCCCATCCATGGAATTTTTTTTTTTTAAATTGCAATTTCTCAGCCAATATTGTACATACAGACAAATGTTTTTTGTTCGATTTTTAATCAAAATATCTACGATAAATAGGAAATGTTTTCTGTTTATGCTGAAAAAATTGACGACCATTTAAATAGTAAAAACATAGTTATTCATTTTCTATGGACGATGAAAACATTTACAATCAACTTTTCAAAAAAACTCGCCCTAGCATTTATTGTACTCATTTTGCTCTTTACGATGCAAAACAGATCTTCTCAATAGCTTCAAAACTGTAGGAGAAATTGCCCGTCAAAGTCAATGACCCATATTTTGAGAAAATGGCGGTCAAAGTTACCAGACACCATGGCGCAGAGTACACATTGTTTCATTTATATGATTTCACATTTTTTCCATCAGAACTTACAAACAAATACACTACTAATAAGTCTAAAACATTTCAGATAAGTCTTCCATAGTTGTAATAATTCACTACCACTAATAAATCACTAATATTTGCTGCAAACTGCAGAGGGCCCCGAACGATTTTTCCCTGTGAAATATTCATGAATTAAAAAGAAATGCTTCCGCAGTGAAATAAGCTCTGAGGTATTCAGTGCATGTTTATAACATTTGAATAAACATTTATAGCCCGTAGAGTTTCAAGAATTTACCAACACCCCCTCCCCCTACCCTGAGGCAAATTTCTTAAAATTTCAATTTCTCAGCCAATATTGTGCATAGAGACGATTAGTTTATTTTGTTTGATTCACAATGAACATATCTACAAATGCTCGAGATAATTTTTTGATATCGCCTCAAAATTTTGCTTTACAAAATTTTGAATTTTTAAACCCCAAATTTTGGTTTTTTGCAATAATAAATTTCTAATCAATTTATCACAAAACTACTTCGAGTATTTATAGTACCCACTTTGATCTTTACGATGCAAAAAGGATTTTCTCCATAGGTGAAAAACTGTAGCTGAAATTGCCCCTCAAAGTTGAAAATGCATCTTTGGCCAGAACGAACAGCTGCAGTTGATATTCTAGTCATTTCACAGGACGGACAAGCACAAAACCACTCACTAAGAAGGTCAAGAGACCACTAAGCCTCTCTAATGAATGGACAGTTGTGTATAAACAAAGAAAATAATTTTGGAGCAACCAACCAGAACTAAGCAGAGCTGCAGCTGGTCTCTAATGCATATAAACTAATGATCGTAATGTTAAAATGATTTAATTAGAAATACAAAACTTGCAATTTTCGTGTTCCTCCTGCTTATACTCGTATATGTTTTTTTTCTTTCGAGCTTTCGTTGAAATGACATTTTGGAACATCGGCCGAAACAAGCGATTCATAAAGTATTTCCTGGCGTCAAGAATTGCGAAGTTTCATGTCATGTATGTGTAAACTGTCAAAAGTCATGAAGTTGTGTTATCTCTTACAATTATCATTACATGTATCATCAAATGTAGTTTAAGCAAGATTAGGAGTACATTGCTCTCAATCATTTTTCGACTAGTGACATGGGTATTACAATACTCATGTGTGTATCATCTAAGTGTATTAACTTTAAGATATTTAAAAATCAATGATGGTACTTTTGTACCATCTGTATTGGAAATAAACTGTTTTTCTTTCTTTTCTTTCTTTCTAAGCGCATCTTCAGTGGAGGGGGGCAATTTGGGGGTAAGTATGGGGGATTGAGTTGCCAACACGGGACAAATGTCGTTTCTACGTGATAATGGAAGGGTTAAGGAACATTATCAAGCAATAATCTCATTTTCAGTTTTGGGCCCCCAAAAACCGTTTGCTTCCTTAATTAATTGTGCCTCTAAGCTTTTACTTTTTTCTTCAACAGAACTGTTCAGTGTTGATTCTAAATTTTTCAGCTTTTCTTCAATTTGACCATTAAGTGATGTCTGCAAGCTTTTTTCTTTTTCTTCAACTTTGTTACTTATTAATTAGTTTTTTGAATCAATTTGATCATTAATTTAGTTTCTAAAGTCTTTAGATTTTCATTCATTTGATTCTCTATAACTGAATCTCGATTCTTCAAATTTTCTTGAATCTCAGGAATTTTAACATCAATTAAATTGCTTATGTTTGAACTTCAAATTTAGCATCAACTCCTTTAATCTGATTGGTCAATGCTGACTCTTTAATTCACAGCTTTTTATCAATTCTAGGTTCATCACCTGACTCTAGACTATTCAAATTGTCACCAATCTCAAGAATTTTCCCATCTGCTAGGTTGATTATGTTTGAATATCAATGTTTTTAAATTTAGCATCAATTCCATCGATTTTCTTCATCAATGTTGAATCTATACTTGATCGTCGTTCATCATTTGAAACGAATTTTTCTTCATGAGCAGCAAACTTTTCAGATAATTGATAAATTAGCGACTCTAAGACTTTTACGATGAGTCTACATCAGAAAATTTAAGTTGTGAATCAGTTTTCAGGGTTAAAAATTTCTCATCATACTTGTTCATAATTGATTCCAACTCCGTTCTTTCATTTTTAAGAGCTTCAATTGTATCTGTTAATGACTCCAGATAACAATCTTCAAGTAAGCTTTTATTTGCTCTACATTTTGTAACAGTCCATCAGAACTATTTTCATGTTCATGATTTTTTTTACAGGAAGGAAAAAAGACCAACTTTGTTGCATAAATATTTTCACAAGACATTTTTTAACGGAAAAAATTAATTATGATTTATTTTCTAAAAATTAGTTCAACTTTATATAGATCTAAAAGAATTGCATGAAAGTTTTCATTTTCTAAACGCTTTGACATTTCTAAACATAAATGTCCATAAATCACACCACACATTATCTGGATTTTATAAGTAAAGAAAACAATTTCAACACAATCTGTCATATAGTCTTTAAATTCAATTGGATAAATTAAACCATAACTGTCAGAGTAATAGCGTATATTTTCTTTCTTATAACAACAAGTCCAATGCATTCGTAATCCTTTTCCAGTGTCTAAATTTAGGATTCCGCATTCAGTTTCTAGAGGGTGAGTAGGTAAAGTATCTCTCATGTAAATACCGCGAACATTCGGAATTCTCAATATATTTATGTATCATTCCAAATCATCTTTCGTTAATGGTTTGATAAAAAACTTAAAAACGAAGAAAATTCCAAGGAAATTAATCATATTTAATTAGAAAACGTTTCGGAGTCCAGCTCCATCACAAGTTCAAAAATACAATTCATTATGTCTCCAATAAAAGAAGAAACAAAAATGTTGTAGACAGTAATTAAAACAGATCACGAAAACGAAAACAAAAAAAAACATGTCATAAAAAATAAACGACAAAATTGCTATTTAGTTACTATTTGCAATGGGTATGAACAATCGTTATTGTTGAGGGCCGGTTTGCGTTTAAAAGTATGTAACGACTCTAAAATCCTAAGGTCATATGAAGTTGAAGCTGAATCTAAGATTTTGAAGTCTATGGAGGATATCGGTACGTTGCATTGTTCTGCGTGATTGCGCATTGCGGAGTGAGAGGGGTGAGCTAATTGGATTCCAGTACGGAAGCTTCTACCGCGATTTTCGGCCACTCTGATATAAAAATTGCGTGACGTCATGCCGACGTACGATGATGTGCACTGCACACAACTGTAAGAATAAATCAGAGAGGCCCGCATCGCCACCGGGAGCGTGTCCTTGTACCGGAAAAAAGAAGCCACCTTAAAATTATTAACTAGAGCTACGCATAGCTGAAGGTTTTGAAAGTATTTTTCACACAATAATTTTATCTCGAGTGACAATTTCTTAGAGGGCGCTCCAAAATACGGGAACGAGCAGTATAGATTGTCCTTGTTTTCTCTAATGGTTTGCGAAGCGTATTGCTTAGACAGAAATTTCTTAATTTGCGAATTGATGACACCCAAAGGAAAACCGTTAGTTGTAAAATATTTGCGTAAAAATTCAAATTCACAATGAAGATGTTTGACGATTGAACATATTTTGTAGCCCCTATTGATTAAAGCTTGAACGTAATTAATTTTGAAACGCATTGAACAAAAACTAAAGAAACTGGAGCTTAATCCTGTGAAAGTTGGTTTACGGTATACTGACGTCTGAAAGTGATCTCCGTCTCTCGTGACTAGACAGTCGAGGAAGGCCAGGGAGTTATACTTCTCAACTTCAACGGTAAACTTAATTGATTGATGCTTATGATTGAGATAGTTTAAGAACTGCTCAATATGAGAAGGATGGCTAAATAGAACAAAGGTATCGTCTACGTATCGATTGTAGAAAACCGGTTTAAAAATCAGTGGGACATTAATCTAACCACTTTGTTTCGTGGACACACATAAAAATGTTGGCAAGAGACGGTGCCAACGGAAGCCCTATTGCTAGACCGTCTATTTGTTCATCAAGTTTGCCTGCGCATATAAAGAAAGATTGCATTACAGGCAATTCCAGTAGTGTACTGAACATTTTGCGGGTTAAACCCATGAAATTTGAGCTATCTTCTGAAAATTGAGCTATTGCTAAAGTCTCTATTGACATTGAATTTCAATCAAATGTAGAATTTTTAATGTTATGCCAAAATTCCTGCGATTCAAGCTGTATAAACGGTCGTTGCACACAACCTTCTTCTACAAATCTTGGCTATCCAAGTTACTTGCACGGGAACTTTGCAGCAAAAGAAGAACGCTCTCGGACTTAAGGGTGCGTGCACACTACAAGCGGAGCGGCGTGGAGCGGAGCGGCACGGCGCGGCGCGGAGCGGAGCGTGTGCTCACATGTAAGCTGAGCAGAGCGACGTCCACAGGAATCAGTCGCCATGGAGGATTTCGCGAGTACGGTCCTATAGCTCGACGGAAAAACAGAAACGGAAATACTGGGTCCATCCCATCAATATGAGGAGAGATCGCAGGGGAGAATACCACTATCTCTTCGAAGCACTGAGGAGAGATGAATCGCAATTCTTCGAGTATTTACGGATTATTGAGGATACATGTAAACCAAAGTAGTTCAAGCATAAATAAAGTCTTTACACAAAGGCTGTATTACTTTATAGGATGATAGGTTTTCGTAGGCCAATAGGAGTAAAGGAGCGTGTTGTGGTGACTTCAGGGTGAGTGCAGGTAAAATAATTCCCTTCAGAAATTCAGGGTTGTGCCAGACAGAAAAAGCTAAGTGAAAAATACTGACAAATACTGACTTGTCCTAACCGAATACTTCTCAAAATACTAAAATGTTTTCCGTTAGTATTGGAAAAAATCACCTAAGCTCATAAAATTTTGCAGCTTATTGTGTGTCAGACACTCATTGAGGCCTCCTCCTCACCATACGGCCTCCTTTTCCTCACATTTTAAACTTTATTAAAACTTTATTAAAAAATGACACATAATTATTCCTTTAGCAAGATAATACAATAAAATGCACAGCATAACAAAATAAAAACAAAACTATATAACAAGGAAAATAAAAAAAGATTCGTTAAATTGAAGCAATAATAAATTCACAAATTAGAAGAAGCCGAAGAAGAAATAAATAAATACTTAATGAACCCAAATGGGCAGAATTAAACAAAAATATTACATGCTACACCATCAGTTATACTTTTTATATGATTAGTTGTACCAATTATTATTTATATATTATACTTCATGAAACCAAACGACAATTCTACCCCTGTAAGATATGACGATCCAAAGGCGGAGCCAAAGAGAAACGCTCGCCGCGAGCGTCAAAAAATCACAACGAATTTCCCGAGCGCGCTGCTCCGCTCCGCGCTTCTCCGCTCCGCTTGTGGTGTGAAAAGCCGAGCGTTTTGCATTCGAACGTGTACAAACATTATTGCCGCTCCGCTCGTAGTGTGAACGTACCCTAACTACGCAACTGTACACCATCGAAGATGAAGTACGGGCCCCTTACTCCACTCGTGACGCCCACGTCGTCAGGAGACATGCAAGCGTCTCCAGGGACCAGTTTCAAGCACACATCAAACGAACTCATTTGAAGAAACTAAGCAACTTGGGTATCCACAATGAAATTCAACCTTGTAATCCGGAGAAAGTGGTTCACAATTTTAGTTCAGTTCAGTTATCTCATAGGGTAAAAATTCTATTAGCGTTAGGTTTTGATTTTTGCCTCCCTGTTTATAAACTAAATTTCTTTAAATACCTACTAGCCTTTGAGAAATTAGCTCATGCTCTTAAGAATAAAACGTGTACTAACTATCCGGAGTTCATAGACAATTTGAAAATATTAGCCAACAAGCATTATTATAGTTTTAAGCCACATAAAATATTCTCGTCCGTCTTCCATAAAAGTGATATATCCCTCTTGAAATCAATGGCCGCTGACGAGCAGTTAATAATTTGCAAACCTGACGAAGGGAAAGGAGTTGTGTTGATTGATCGTCAAAAATACCAGGAAAGCATGCTTGATTTAATATCTGACTCCTCCAAATTTGTTTCAATTACAAAACCAATGAATAAAATAATACTGAGGGCTGAAGACAAAATCAAAATTTTTTACGTGGCTTATAAGAGTTAACTTCCGCGCCTTTAGAAAATTTATCTAATTTGCATGTGTCAGGTTCTTCTCCGGCAGTACTGTATGGTCAACCAAAAATTCACATACCTGATTTTTTGTCAAAATTCCAATTTAGGCCGATTGTAGCAGCTTATAATAGTCCGAGCTATAAATTAAGTAAACTCCTGGTACCAGTCCTCAATCATCTAACTTCAAACGAGTATACAGTCGACAATGCCTTTAAGTTTAGCGAAAATATTAGAAGTATTCCAAATGTAAAAAATTTAATCATAGCTTCGTTTGATGTTGAATCTCTTTACACCAACATTCCTCTTAAAGAAACTATTAGTATTTGTCTAAATCATTTATTTTCAGAAGATAGCTCAAAATTCATGGGTTTAACCCGCAAAATGTTCAGTTCACTACTGGAATTGTCTGTAATGCAATCTTTTTTTATATTCGCAGGCGAACTTTATAAACAAACAGACGGTCTAGCAATGGGGCTTCCGTTGGCACCGTCTCTTGCCAACATTTTTATGTGTTTCCACGAAACAAAGTGGTTAGATGAATGTCCCAGTGATTTTAAACTGGTTTTCTTCAATCGATACGTAGACGATACCTTTGTTCTATTTAGCCATCCTTCTCATATTGAGCTGTTCTTAAACTATCTCAATCATAAGCATCAATCAATTAAGTTTACCGTAGAAGTTGAGAAGAATAACTCCCTGGCCTTCCTCGACTGTCTGACCACGCGAGACGGAGATCACTTTCAGACGTCAGTATACCGTAAACCAACTTTCACAGGATTAAGCTCCAGTTTCATTAGTTTTTGTTCAATGCGTTTCAAAATTAATTGTGTTCCAATTTTTAATCAATAGGGGCTACAAAATATGTTCAACCTTAAAAAATGTTCCTTGTGAATTTGAATTTTTACACAAATATTTTACAACTAACGGTTTTCCTTTGGGTTTCATCAATTCGCAAATTAAGAAATTTCGGTCTAAGCAATACGCTTCGCAGACTATTAGAGAAAAAAAAGACAATCTATACTGCGCGTTCCCGTATTTTGGAGCGCCCTTTGAGAAATTGTCACTCGAGATAAAATTATTGTGTGAGAAATACTTTCAAAACCTTCAGTTATACATAGCTCTAGTTAATAATTTTAAGGTGGCTTCTTTTTTCCGGTACAAGGACACGCTCCCGGTGGCGATGCGGGCCTCTCTGATTTATTCTTACAGTTGTGTGCAGTGCACATCATCGTACGTCGGCATGACGTCACGCAATTTTTATATCAGAGTGGCCGAACATCGCGGTAGAAGCTTCCGTACTGGAAACCAATTTGCTCACCCCTCTCACTCCGCAATGCACAATCACGTAGAACAATGCAACGTACCGAAATCCTCCATAGACTTCAAAATCTTAGATTCAGCTTCAACATTTGACCTTAGGATTTTAGAGTCGTTACATATTTTTAAACGTAAACCGGCCCTCAACAATCTCGATAGTTCATACCCATTGCAAATAGTAACTAAATAGCAATTTTGTCGTTATTTTTTATGACATGCTTCTATTTTTGTTTTTGTTTTCGTGGTCTGTTTTAATTACTGTCTACAACATTTTTGTTTCTTCTTTTATTGCAGACATAATGAATTGTATTTTTGAACTTGTGATAGAGCTGGACTCCGAAACGTTTTCTAATTAAATATGATTAATTTCCTTGGAATTTTCTTCGTTTTTAAGTTTTTAATCAAGTGGCGACTTAAGCAAACCACTGACCCGTTCAGATTGATATGGTTTGATAGGGTTACATTTTTGTTGGTTTCAAGTAGAGAGCCTTTCCACAAGTTTGTTTTTTCGGAGTTAATCATACCTGAACCTTTTTTACTTTCCATTGTTTCATTATGCTTTTAAGTTTCTGACAAAAGTTTATCATCAGCTCTTTTCTCATTAACTGCGGATGCTATTACATCAGCACTTCCAGCCAATAAGGAAGTATCAATAAGACGTGTGCACCATATTGATACGGAGTATCAATAGTATCAATGCTAAAGCGTCATAAAACAAAAATCACTGCAAAGTGCTGATGAAATTCACAATTTGGTTTTAAGCATAATGTTTTCCACCTGAATTTTTGCTGATGCATCTCTACTTTTTCCATCACGGAGACGTGATTCATGTTTGCAGCGTTGCATTAAATTAGGTTAAAATCTTTGACATGAAATGTAGCTCAGTAATTTTTCGGCAATGTTTTACTGTGAAGGAAGATAAGATTAGATAAGTGGGTTTGAGACTCCCTACCCACATCATAGGTGTTCTAAAGAGAGGAAGGAGGAAGGCACCATTTAGTTTGGAATATAGGGAACGAGGCATCTGCACACAAGGTGAATTCCCACACTTGACCCCTGCATATGAAAACAGTGAGTGAAGAGGAATTTATGGGACAAGATAAAAGTTTCAGAAAAAAGTCAGAGGTGTTGAAAAAGGACATCAGTGAAGCGGAAAAAAATGATCCGTAACAAAATAAAAACTCTTTCTATTTAAACAAAAGAAAGCTTATCTATCTTTTTGCTTTGGACCTCACATCTTTTCCTAAGGAGCGAAAACTTTCATTGATACAATCCTTATTTACCCCCGAGAGGTGTTTTTTTTCAGGAAAATGGAAGCGTAGAGCCCCATTAGTTTTGCGATTTAATAATTTGCTCAAGTTTGGCGTGGAGATATTGTTCATTGAGCAATTTTTTATATGCTCCAAGGAAATTGATCGCTTTGTCTATACAGCATTACGAACAATATGGTAAAATCTCGGGTTCTGGAAAGTGCTGTTGGTCCTGAAACCATCGCAAAATTGGAACAAGGGTGGCCAGGGACAGGTACATAGAGGTCATGAGGGGCTTTTGTTCAATTTTGAAACACATAGGTTAAAATATGCAATTATTCTCTTCTTACGAATACATGAGATTTGAGTATGGTCGACTTTTATACCTAAGATTTTTTCATATCTACCATAAATGATGCTGCTGGGAGGAATATGACAAGGAATTTGGGGTTGAAATTGCACATGAACGATATGTTCAATATTTTATGGCATGAAAAGAGAAAAGTAAGAATGGCAGATGTTTCGGTGATGACACTAGCTAACCTGCTGGCGAAATAAATTGCTAGAAACATGTTCTTAATTTTTTCAAAATCAGCAATAGTTTATTCATGTAAGCAAACTTTTCTGTAACATCACATCGAAACGTTCGGTCCCCCGGTGTACGCGAGACCTAGAAGACTTTCTCCAGAAAAACTGGAATCAGCTCGGGACGAGTTCAAAATGATGTTAAATCAGGGTTTCATCAGACCTTCAAAGAGCGCCTGGATGTTTTCCATGCGTATGGACCCTATGTCATCCGAACCCGGGGCTTGGAGAATATACGGGGACTACAGGCGACTAAACGCAGTAACGAAGCCCGATCGTTATCCAATTTCGCACTGACAAGACTTCCACTACAAGCTTCATAAGAAAATCATATTTTCAAAAATAGATATCCTGAGGGCATACCATCACATACCGGTGAAAGCCGAAGACATTAAAAAAACGGCCATCACCACTCCGTTCCGTTTGTACGAGTCCACCGTTGTGCCTTTTGGGCTCTGGAATGCTACGCAAACGTTCCAGCATTACATAGACGCAATCACCAGAGACTTGGACTTCGTCACCGCATAGACGATATACAATAGCATCTACGTCCGTCGAGGAGCATCAGGATCACTTAAAGCAACTTTTGCGTCATCTGAAAGAGGAAGGATTACAAGTGCACCCAACAAAATGCATTTTGGAGTGACTGAACTGGACTTCCTCGAGCATAGAGTATCAGCTCGGGGGATCTTGCCGCTCCCACAAAATCGAATCACCCATATCAGTGGCACCACCAACACGGTAGCGGATGCACTGTCACCTATGGTATCTGCAATTCTCTCGAAAGACCTTCAATCAACTACCGAGGGATAATATCAGAGCAGAAAGAAGGTCAAGAATCGGAAGAGCTGTTGCATCCAGCATCGAAGAGTGCCCTGAAGATAAGACCTATCGATTCCTCACATCAGCAAAATACCCCTTCGGTACGACGTTTCCACCGGCCATGAGAGGTCATACATCCCCAAAAATTGACGAAAAACAATTTTCACGTATTTTCATAGAGCCAGTCATCCAGGCATTCAAGCAAAGCGAGACCTCCTGAGACAACGGGTAGTTTTGCCCGGCATCAACAAAGATGTCAGAAAGTAGACAAGAGAGTGTATCCCGTGTCAATCGAGCAAGGTTACGACGCACGTCAAAAGTCCGATTGGAAAAATGTCAGTTCCAAATAAACGATTCCAGACCATACACATAGAAATCGTCGGACCCCTGCCCGTATCGCAGAATTATCGTCGGTATCTGCTTACGTGCATTAATCGCATCACACGGTGATGCACGGCTACGCCGATGAAAGATTGTACGGCAGAAACATCGGACCGCGCTTTTCTGCAAGGATGGATGTCTTCGTTTGGAATCCCAACGACGATCATTACGGATCAAGGTGTACAATTCGAATCAACACTTTGAAAGAATCTCTTAGCAGCTTTTGGTACAAAGCGACACCGGACTACAGCCTATCATCCACAAAGCAACGGCTTGATGGAAAGGCTGCATCAACGACTGAAAGAAGCATTGAAAGCCACCGTAACGGACGCGAACTGGATGGACGCCTTGCCCCTCATACTTCTAAACATCAGGGCAACACCACACTCAGATGCCAACTTTTCACCGGCTGAAATGGTGTACGGGCAAACGTTAAGGTGCGGTTCCACCAAAACTGTGTGCTGCACAATTTGTTGCGCACTTTTTGTGCAGAACTTCGTCAGCGCGC
>JACJUY010003106.1:0-29277 GCA_014220935.1 Platorchestia sp. MABIK | reverse complement strand
TGATGCTCTGGGGGAGTTTGTACCACAGTAAGGCGCCTGATACTGACAGAGCTTTCTGCCCAATGTTAGATGAACGGTATTTGATTAAGACATCACGTCTCCTATTCGGCTTTAGATTGGTGACGGTAGGGGAATGGAATTTCACTATTTCATCATTGCTATGAGGAAGATATAAAGAGGAGAATACGTATTGGGCTTTGTGCGCCAGAAACCTCTCCCGAATAGGAGCCCAGCCGAGCTTATCCCGGAGAGGTGTTACGTGATCATTCTTTTTGAATTTACCGTTGCATCCAACCTTAGCTGCAAAATTCATGCATTTTTGTAGATCTTTTTGAAGATATTTCGGTATATTTCCCCATACCAGGCTACAATAGTCAATACGTGATGAGGCCAAAGATTGGATGGCCAATAATCTAGATTCTTCGTCAAGCATACTTTTTGTACGATTAAAAACATTAAAGTCCCGTGAATTGTGTTGCAGGTTTTAAAATCAGTATGTTTCATCATTGAACAATAATCACTGTCACTGTATTTTAACATTTTATCACATTTACTGAAAACAATTTTCAAAACTAAAATGACCTGACTATGAGAATACTTTTTATGTTTTTCTCTTAATCTATTCTACAAACATTGAAATGGGCTGATATGATACCTGACTACGGTAACCAACTAAGGATTTTCATACCAAGCCTTTTGAAAAACCAATGTTAATAACTGTTACAACTTTACTAGAAAAAAACGTTTTTCCTTTCTTTATTTTATTCGTTAGAAACAAGTTTTATTCCTAGATCAAATGAACAGCAGTTTGCTGAGCTGAGAAAATGGAAAATTTTCTGTAAGATTTTACTGTTTTTGTGGCGGGAGCTGTTCTCAGAAAATTCTCTCAATGGGAAGGAATGTTCCTTTTTTGAAGATGATAATCATACAAACAAAAAAATTACCATTTACTCATTCTTTAACGCAGAAGAGATCCTGCACGTTCTTGGGAATATAAGACTAGTTTTGTGCAAAAAGAACAGTTAACCATCCCGAATGAATATTTCAATTCCACGCAATGATTAATAGTATGCTACGGTTTTTACTATTGCGTGAACAACACGACCATTATCAAATCTTATTCTACGGAGTGATATAAATGTTTTTTCTTGTTATCTCTTTATTGGCGCAATACTTTCAGCTGTATTGTGTAACTCTATGCCAGCATATGTTAATAGATAGGAGGAATATTCGATTTTAAGTTGATTTCCCTAACAACAATAAAATTACTCTAAAACGATGATCAAAGTGGAGGAAGTACTTTCTGACTAGAAACACAGCTTTTTATTTACTTTGAAATTTACTGATCACTTAACATAATTACCTTTATTATGTTAGCCCTTGTGAGAACCGAGGGCTAGTGATAGGCTGGAGAACTGCGAAGCCTTACTGACTGAGGATGTGGTTACAGAGTGTGAGCGCCGCCAAATGCACATCTAAGAATGCGGTGAGTATATTTGTACTTTCAAAACGGGGTCAGAGGGACAACCGCACATACGTGCTACACAGTCCTAACTATTTTAATATTCTAGGAGAAATTATCCAAGTGTTTCTGAACTAGAGGTTAAAAGTGAGATTATACACAAAAGATCACAAAATAAAGCTATTTTTATGTGTAACAAATATCTTAAAACTCCTCCATTTTCGAGTAATTCCAAGTTGAAAAGTTTTTAAATCTTATATATTAAGCGCTCACGTACCGGCTGCCAGCAAAGTTAGGTTTTAGATGATCTAGTTAAGAAGTAAAATTACTGTATTCACGAGAGTTTTTGTCATTGATTACACAATCATACTAATTGGGACCATGTAAGGAATCATTTTTTAAGAATTTTTGTCAGAAAAATAACCAATCACAAATGATAAATTTGATTTTACCACAGCAGGTGTTCAAAGTGCCTACCTTGAACTTCAATGCACTTTTCTTATCTGTCATGAACTGACTGCCGTACAAATATGAAAACTTTAGGTTTCTCTGCTATTTGTGTTCCGGCATCAATTTATGCGGCAACCAGATCACGTGTTTATGGGCCACCTCTGCCAGTCCAGCTATTGGAAAACTGCTCATCTAAAGTCTCGCGGGATCTAAGGAAATAATGTGCTGGTGCTCCATCATATTGAAACCACATTCTTCTATATATGTTCAGAGGGACCGATTAAATAATTAAATATGGACCGATTAATTGTCGTTTACACTTCCTGCCTACACTTAGACGCTGATGCGATGTTGATGAACACGAATTGTGTGAGGATTATTGACAGCCCAATGGTGAGAATTCTGCCTACTCAATACACCAAAACGAGTGAAAGATGATTCTTCAGTGAACAGGATTCTCTTCGGAAAACCGACATCATTTATTTCGTTTTATATTTATTTTTTTTTAAACGACCACTGAGCATATTGCATGCTAGGCTGATGATCTGTACGAAGCAAACTTTGCACTCTTTGAAAATGATATGTGTGTAAATTTTGACCGTGGAGTTCTCGCCATACAGTAGCATGACTTGAAATGCCTAAATGTTGAGCAGCATAGCGTGTAATATCACGAGGATTTTGTTCAAAGTGTTGAATGATTCGTCCTAGGTGATCGTTGCACTTGTAAAATTTCACTTGTATAATTTCTCCTAGAATATTAAAATGGTGCTCGCCATACCCGTGTGTGTATAGGACCTGACTCCGTGCGGGGAGACCCGGGTTCGAGTCTCGGCGCTGGTGGCGATTTTCTCTGCTGGGTATAGGAGAAAAATTCTAAGCACAATACTCCTCTCTACCCAGGTGTCTGAAATGGGTACCGGTCTTTGACCGGGGAAAGCGTCATGGCGTCCTGGTGTTAGTTCTAAGGCATTTGAAAAACCAATGTAAAAGGTGATATGTATCATGCTTCAATTGGAAATAAAGCATCCGTAGATGCCGATGTTGTATGGACGCTCTGTTTCCTGTTTGTTTATCCTGAAGCTTTCATTTTCACACAATCTTCTGTGTAAGTTGGTGAAGAACCTGTGTCTAGGAACCTCACGGTCAGGGCAGCGTTCTCTGCACAACCGTGAAGCAAGTCAGGCATTTCCTGCTTCAGCTCCATAGATGAAATGCATGTCAGAAAGTTCTGTATTCGTGAAGCGCTCCATGCTCACCTTTCGACGTGCAGTTAACAAACGACCAATAAAATAGCGCTCTTCCCCACTTAACTCAGTACTCTGAATTTAATTTTCAGATTCGATACAAACATGGAACTCTTCCATAAAAATTCCTCTTTCTACGATTCTCCGTGCAGGTTCATTAATCACCTGAAACGCAACTTCGTTGGCAGCCGGTGCGTCAGGGCTTCATATTTAAGACTTGAGAACTTTTCAACTTGGAATTACTCGAAAACGGTAGAGTTTTAAGATTTTTGATACTCATGAAAATCGTTTCATTTTGTAATTTTCTATAAATATTTTCATTTTTTACCTCTAGTTCTGAAACACATTGTAAAGAATAATTTTAGATACATTTGCTTAATGACCATGATCAAAACGAATTGCCAATCGATCTTTATTCATTTACTCTTAACATTTTATTTTTCTGAAGGGTTTTGATATAAGCAAGGCTTTAATTATCGTAAATGTTGCATTTTTATTTCATTTTGTGGATTTGCTGAGGGTTATTAGAATCACTATTGTGTTTTATAATTGTGTTTTATCAGATAAGGTACTAGTTATTCATGTAACTCGCTGAAGAGTGACAACCACAGCTGTAAACATTTGTCTATGTAATTATAGAAGCTAAACAAACAGTTCATCTTTGACTATGAAATAATGCACTATCTATGTTTTCCCCAGAATTGGAAGTTTCCGATATTTAGTGAGGGATTATTTGTCGTTTCAACTAAAAATTTTGAATGCAGTCTATGATTAAGACTGGGCAATTTCACAATATTACTTGAAGGTGATAGCTATTAACCTTTCTCATGTTAGTCCTTCCTGCGCGCAAGCGCCAGGAGAAAATGTTGCAGCAGAGTGCAAGTTTGTTGAAAGTGGGAAGAGAATGTCATTCCAGAAACACTATTCATCAATTGAAACAATATTTGTTCATCAAAAAATCAAAACAAAAGATACCCCATTACCATTCTGTCTTTCATTGAATAAAATTGAATGAATATCATTAGAAGCTTTTGTGTCATTTCACTGTTGAAAACTATTGACAATTAATTTCAATTATTGTGTGCAATGCAAGTTTCTTCCCTTGATGTGTAGAATCAGGCTGCCCACTAAAGTTCTTTACATTCGTGATTCTTTTATTTTCACTGAAAACAGGGGTGGATATTAACGAGGAAAATAAAAAGCACTCCGCTAACCAAACAAGAGAATGCTAAGAAGCAAATTTTAAATATTTTTTTATGATACATTGCGCTCACACTCTATTTCCATTAACTTTTATCTTATTCTGTTTAGTTGTAGCTAACATAAACTGTTTTCAGTGACAAATTTTCTTAGTGAATACCAGTGACATTCAAGAAATACGTGGAATTTTGTTATTCTTTATTAATCCTTCCATACGATGGATCTATTTTGGAACATAACTCCATCAAGGTCAATGCACTTCCCGAAGCAGTGCTTCAATCCTTTAAATCAATTCTGAAGAAATCTGCAGACCCCTTTATGAACCATGTTTTTGCTGGGTGTTTTGTTTCATCAATGTTATTAAAATGGACGCTTTTCAACAGTTCTTTGATTTTTGGAGAATAAAAATGTCAGAAGGGGCTAAGTCTGGACTATAAGGTTGGTGTGGCAGCAATTCAATTCGAAATTCTCTCAAAACTTCTTTTGTAACCCGCGAAGATTGCACAGGGGTGTTGTCGTCTTTGAAGAGGATTCCACGATGGATCATTCATCGATACTTTTTAGCTGATTCTGCTTTCAGTTTCCTCTGAACGTTTACATAATTGGCTCCTGTGATAGTTTTTCGACCTCCTAAAAAGTCTACAAGCACAACTCCTTCAGAGTCCCAGAAAACGGTGGCCATTACCTTGTTGACAGACCTCTCAGATTTGAATTTGATTGGGTCAGATGATCCGCTTGGAAACCATTGTTTTGATTCCTGTTTTGTTTCAGGATCATGCTAGATAAGCCCATGTTTCACATTCAGAAATGATTCAACTGAAAAATTGTCTCCATTTCCTTCCATTCTGGTTAAAGTTGTCGTTGACAATTCATTTCTAAGATTTAGCTGATCTGAGCGCAAGGCTGTTGGGATCCAACGCCAAAAGTTTTCTGAGGCAGCAATTCGGCAGCAAATAACAATACGTTCTACATAAACCTTTAGTTCATTGGATCCTTGTAATGTCAATATTATTTCAAGTTCTCATAAGATTCGTAGATTAGATGGTAAACGTAAGTTAAATTTAGATTTGATATGCTGCAGATTTAACTTAAGTGCCATGGCTGCTCTAAGAGTGTCATATGATACACTTAAGTAGGACATAGCTCCTCCATGACATAAATATGCGTCGGTTTTATGACAAGCGTATGAAACACTTTGTTGCGTCAAAAACAGCTCGGATTTTTTCTCGGTGCCTTTGTATTATCATATTTGGGTTGTACTTTAGCAATTCCTTGTCAATTGTTTTACGTAGGACTCGTATTACTTGTCCAAAGTTTGCACTAGTGATGCATATAATTTTAATTGTCACCATAAACAAGTCACGAGGTGTGAAATCCATTGATCTTGGGCCCATTCATGCCCGAATCCCATTGCAATTATTCCCTGTGCCAATCCGGAGTGCAAATAATTTCTCTGAGCTAAATTCCGTTAATAAGGTGGTTCATTTCAGAAACACCGAATGTCGTTGAACTGATCACTAGGGGCTGTATCGAGCTGTGGAAGTACTGTTTTATTAAACATTGAAAAGAAATTTCAATCAGGAAGATTACTTTCGTTGAATTTGCGTTTAATCAAAATACTATTACCACCCAAGTACACCCAAACTAACGTTTTCGTTCGGCTAAATGGAATATCAGAAACAACATTTTTGGGTCGATGCATGGTTCTTTGGAGAGTACACTGTAAAAAATTCCCGTGAATTTTACGGTTAAACGCCGAATAAATCACAGTATTTTACTGTCAGGCATATTGCACAGTAAAACGCCTGGTCTGAATCCAATTACGGTCAAACACCGTTATAGGCAACAACGAGTAGATTTCATATCAGTGGATTTCATTAAAGAAATTTACTTCGGTTTGAGCTAAAATGACTTGAACAAATTTTGATCAGTTACCATGAACTCCATGAGGTATGTTTTATTCATACAATAAAAAGCATGTAAGAAATAACTGAATAATCAATATCTAGGAACATTCTTTCTCATAATGAAAACACGAATGATCACCAGTTATTGATTGATTGATTACATTAACCGTGTTTTTCTCCTACATCAACTTTAGATGTGTTAATTTAGGCTCTGAAACGTTAAAGATTGAAATATCCGTTCGAAAAAATTGGTCCTAAGGTGTTTTTTCCATCATTGCACTGTTCGTTCATAATTTATACAGCTCTAATAAAAATCACGAAATAAAAAATAAAAAAGTTTGTAAACAAATGTTTTCTAGCAAGGAATGTATTGGTAAATTAATCGATGAGAAATTTACCATGTGTGAAGAGTATTGGAACCCATTTCCCAAAGCAAGCGTGGTTGCGCGGCAAGTTAATCTTCTCTATCTTTCGTTTTTGCTCTTCTCTATCTTCCGTTTTTGCTCTTCTCTATCTTCCGTTTTTGCTCCTCTCTATCTTCCGTTTTTGCTCTTCTCTATCTTCCGTTTTTGCTCTTCTCTATCTTCCGTTTTAGCTCTTCTCTATCTTCCGTTTTTGCTCTTTTGAGCAGCAGGTGGAATTGTGCGCGAGAGAATTCTATGTTTAAATCATATTTTTATTGCATTCCAGTAATTTGATTTCGTTCTCATCGTCGGCATTTAATAATTTAAAAATTCTTCCTACTCTTGTATTAGTAGTCAGCATATAGACTTAATGACTTGGGATTTTAATTCATCTAACGTTTACCGGTGATCATCGTAAGCCACAGGCTGTATTCTTGTTAATCTACTCGCACAAATAGTATCTCACACAAATAGTATAACTGCAGGTATTGGGTCTTGTGAGACTTTTGATGAGCAATATTTTTGCCCCTAAATTCTACCTATGTAGCTTTCGCGTTTCAAATTTGACGAATTTAGTTGTAAATAGATCTGTGGTAGTTATACTAACTAAGTATTTTCTGATCATGCTGCTTTTCTTAGTTCAAATGCTGTAGATTGTCAACTGAAATCAGAAAATAGGAGTAGATTCACCGGTTATGACATTTATTGGAAACATATATACCAAACAGATAGCCTAAATTGTGAGTTGATTAGAGTATTCTCAAATGCTCTAAATTATATCACAAAATACAGTATAAATATCTGTTGAAAGGTTAGTCTGAAGCACAATTATAATTGCTCATTCTTTGGAGAAGCATCAAAATTATTTGCATGGTATGTAAGCCATTTTGCATATCATGAAAAACTTGTGCAATGTTGCATTTTCTTGTTCATGTGATAAATTAATGTCCCATGAAATTTAAATCTTTTACTGTATTCCAAGTGCATGTTTCAGGAGGACATGGAAAAAATTTGGCTAATGGTATCCAAAGGGGAGCATCAGAGATCTCCAGATACATTTTTATAGTGCAAGTTACAACATAGCAATCAAATTTGTTCTCATTTTAATGTTCTGCTTTGATACCTCAGTGACCATTTTAAAGATGGTAAAATAATTAGTTGCCCTGTGAAACATTGTGATGAATTATTCTCAAAAATTTCTTCTAGTTATGAAAGCCATCATTGAAGAGCCCGCAATGAATATTCTCATGATCAGGTTGCTTTAAAATATTTAATATCATTTGGTGTAACTGAATGCAGTGTTAATATTTATTCAGTAGCACTTTCAGCTGGTAAAATTAGCTTTGATGTCTCTGGTACTAGAGATAAAACCGATACTAGTGAGACATGAAAAAATGGCAAATAGTGATGAAAATTTATTTATGATATTTTAAAAGAAGCATTTTATTTAGGAAACCTTGCTTTGTTGTATCTCAAATTACAGGTAAAATTATTACTTCCATCATATTGTATGAAGAATTTTTTTAAATCCATCAACAAGAACATACATTTCTGTAACCAAATGTAATCAACGCGTTCATAAGTAAACTTGACATTCCTGATAATAAGTTTAACACAACTGAATAAATTTTAACAATAGCAGATCTGTTTACATTTACACAGACAATTTTAGCCCTGATTTCAAGTGTAAAACAACATTTAAAAAATCTTTAATTGTTCAACCATTTTAAATCATATTAGAAAATAATGCTCAGTGTAAAAATTGTACTGTTCAGTTTATTCCTGTGTGTAGAAGCCTAGTGTATGAATCAAAATCTTTCCAAAATGAATCTGCATATATTAGGGTAGTTGGTAACTTGGCCAAGGAAAATGACGTTCCAGAGGTCAAATCCTTCATTTAGGCATGATAATAATTCTCTTAAACTCGTACTCCACCAAGATGCTTTCGAGGTTTGCAATATGCTTTACTCAAGTTTAAGGTCTGATGCTGATCATACCATTCTGATTTAGCAATAAACAGGAAATGATTTCAGCTAGTTTGGGTAGGAGGCTTTTTTTGAATATTGGGTGAACGACCTGCAGGATTTCAAGAAAAATAGGACTAAATTCATCAGAAACAGGGTCAGAGGTACTATTCACTGTATTAGTGGAGACAACTTTGGCCCTCATTATGTGTTGGAGGATTCACACAAATTTTTTGTAGGTATTCCTTTACTCAGGATAAGATATTGAGCAGAATCCATTGACTATTTGACCACTTAAAACAGTTGAAAGTTACAAATTAGATCTTGTTGGGGCTTTCAAAAAGAGTGAACTATGTCAGAGGTGTTCAATTAAATTCTGTATTTAATGTTCTGTCATGTTATCATGTTAGTCAGCCTGGGTTACCTCCATGTCTGGGTCATGACCTATTTGAGGGTATTGTGAATTTTGACTGCTCTTTTCATTTGAGATTTAGTCTGACTAAACAAATGGCTGTCTCATGAGGAATTGATTAAATTAATGGTGAGTTTTCAATACTTTGGAGGAAATATTTGTAAACCCAGTGAAGTAAGCGCATCTGGAAAGAAGTTAGGAAGGCATGCTGCTAAAAACTGGTGCTTACTAAGATAGATGACATTCATACTATGCACCAAAGTTATGAATTCACTAGATTCTACTTGGTGCTACTTTCCACTGTTTTGGGAAATTGTTGAGTTAATATGTGCTCCAAAGAAAACTATGTGATGTTGCTAACTTGAATGTTTTAATTATAACCTCTCTTGGCTTACAAAAGACATTCCCTTTGAATGGTATAAATCCCAAGCACCATTGCCTGAGGTATTATCCAAAGTGTATTTTGGATTTTGGGCCAATTATCTGTCTGTGAACCATGATTTTTAAGCATTGCCACTTATACTTAAAAATATGTGTTTGCTATAGCCATAATATTGAGATGAAAGGAGCTGGGTAGTGTTTTTCTGACCCTATTAATATTGGGTCATGTGATCAATTTTTTTGTGAATGAAATTCCAATTAAGTTCCAAGCCACATTTGCTGCCTTCAAGCTCCCTAGTGAAAAATGTGGATTTGTGATGAAGTGACCATCAGAAGATCCCAATGCTAGAATGAATACATTAGTTATGACAAAAGCAGATAGTGATATGGAAGCTATCTTGAAATTTGGGGAGATTCTTTTTATACGTATATCTGGTGAGAATTCAGAAAGTCTCTTCATTTTTGTTGTGAGAAAGAATCTGTTGATTTTTTTTATTTCAGCCTTCGTGTCTATCAAATTTTCATTTCCTTGGGCAGGTTAAGAAATTTAATGATAGTATGAGTTATAAAGACCTTAGCAATTATTACCCTCTTCATGGTATTAATCAATATCAATATTTTCGGCTGATTCAAATTTGCATGCTAAGGAGTTTCTGGAGGAGTGCTTTGGGTGAGTAAATTTAGTTGTGTAAGGAGCACAACTTTGTATCAATGATTATTTTTGGGTTTAATGTTGAGTAATAAATTGCATGTCATTAGAAATTCTTCCTAAAAAAACAATGCTAAGGCTACAAAAAAAAAAAGACCCTAGGAATGTTGATGTTTTCCTACTGCATTTTTAAATTTTTACCATTGAAAATTTACAAAAAATTATGTGACCATTTTTCTTCTTCAATCCTTCAACAATCAAATTCATTAGAAATAAAGTTGCATGTGTGTAGTCTAGCCAATTGCTGAGTGCTTAGTATTTTTTTTTGTGAGCCGAATTGCGAAAAAAATCTAAGCATTTACTATCCTGATTTTTTAAAGACTTTTGCTATCTAGAAACCTTTACACATTGCTTCTCATAGAATCAATGTGAAAATGAGCAAAGCATGAATGAATTTGAAAATAGAATATGTAGAAGTATCTTAGCAATTGTATCTTTGGTTTTTTGTTAGTTTAATTCAATCTTTTTTTTTGTAAGCTGTTAGGATGGATAAAAGTCAGTCAAATGACAAAAGCTTTATGTTTAAATTGTGAATTCATTTCTTTGTTGACTTGTGGGCTAAATGTGAATGAAAAATATGCTACTACTTTGCTTACTTTGCTATGCTACTTTATTCAGTTATGTATTTAGCATGATGCCAGAAAAATGATTGAGGCCTGGAAAAAGGACTGGCCAAAATCAAATTCATTTAACCAGAGATTTTTACATTCACACATGCTCTGAAATAATTTAATTTTGAGTGAATAAATATTTTTAATGTTTGATTGAAACAAATAGAATGTTCACTGATGAAACAACATTGCTTGCAAGAATGTGCAAGCATTCTAGGTCATTTAATTATGCATAATTTTCTTGCATTTATGAAAAATCATAGTGTGTGGTACTTATGGTTTCTCTTGAGAAAAACCACTACTGTGTATTTTGAGATCAGTGCTGCCAGGAGAGGGGATTTGAAGCCTCTGTAGCTTTAGGTTTGGTTGGCCTTCCTTTGGTTGCAATGGAATAAGTTTGTTGGCTAGTTACACACCGCCTACTTTTGGTTCACTGTCGCCTTTTTCTGCTTCTATCAATTTCTTCTTCACCTTTGAGCTGGTTTCACGAATTACTTCCAAATTCATATCTATGGAGTTGGTGTGGGGACATACCTTGTGCATAGACTTTCATGTCCCTTGATTACTAAATGATGCCTTCCTATCGTGGGAACACCCTTGTTGTGGGGTTAGGGAAAGTCAGACTTGACTTTAATTCTAATCTATGATACTTGATACTTGGTTGTTGAATTTCTTACTTGCAATTTAATTTTAAATAAGTTTTATTACTCACTGAATGAATGAATCTCCTTCTATATCTATTAATTTATGTATGTGTGCATATTATGCTTAGAAACTCCTAGTGGCATTTTGAAATGAGTTATGAAGCACCTTAAGGTTTTTGAAGGTTTATGAGTGTTACTTGAAGTGCTAACTTCGCTATGAATCTTCAAATTTACGAAGCCATTTATTAAAGAAATTTTTCTTAAAATATTTATAATCAATTTTGTGAAAGTCAAGTATCTTTAAAAATGTTGAAATGTATTCAAATTAAAGTTGGGAATTCGGCAGTGAACCCCCGACAAGTCGTTACATTTCACTTGTTCATTGTAGCTAATAGAACATTTCCCTATTTGAAGACCTAGTGAATGAGTTCCTCATGCTGCTATGAGAAACATGAAACATGAACGTCAAGGAGCAGTTACAGGATTTGATGCAAAAATTTTTACTTTTATTGCAGCTGTATTCTTATTCAATTTTAGGGACTGAGTCTTGTCGCGACAATATAATTCATATTACTAAATATTGATTTTTTCCCAGGTAATATAAATGCTGCAAATACATCGGATGCCAACAATGCATCAACCATCTACAAGTACTGAGACTGGTTCAGTGTTGGATTCAGGCTCAGTCATGACGTCCTCACTTGGCCTCATTAATCCCAATTGGGCTCACAAATTAGAGGTTCCGTTGGAGAAGATGTCCAGTCGTGGTATCATCGATGTGGTTGGAAATAAAGCTCGACCTACGCCAAGGCCGAGGTGGTGAGATGCTACGCGTCGTCATATAGGGCGCTATGATGGTAACTCACGAGTCTGGCAAGAAGGCTCTGGACATAATAGCTAGGAAGTTTGTGGCAGAGTATCCACAGTCGTTCCAGAACACATTGGACGAACACTGGTCGACGGGTGTTAACATTTGAGATCAAACGGAGACAACGTGCCAAAACTTCATGGTTTATCAATGAACCCGAAGGTGCTCTCGTTCTTCAAGGGTCTTGCCGGTTTTGAATGGACAGAAATATGAACATTGTAAGCCTTAAAATAAATATCTGATAAAGCATTGACTCACTTGATAACGTACAGTTTCTTTTAATATACCAACATTTACTGGTATCTTCTCTTATTCTTATTTTTGTTTACTAACATGTACAGTTAGCTTCTCGTTTTATTGACAATATCTGGTGCATGAATATATTTATATACATATAAAGTAAATATATTTATTTATATTGATCTGCAATAATTTCTGAAAACTATTGTATTTCTCTACTTACAACACTCGCTTCGTCACTAGGTCATTCACTGCTTTCCTTTCTTTGCACTTCCACACATCGTATTTTCACTAATCGCTGCTTGTTCATAGTGGATTAGATGGTTGCATTGCTTGCCCTGTTCGCTTAGGCCGCAGGGTCTTCAAACTTTTCAATGTAAGGGCCACATTATGTATTTTCTACATTCATACGGGCCGAAGGAATAAAAAATGAAAAAAATAACCATTTGATTAAGCAATTCTAGTCGTGAGATAATTATTTTTCCAAGGTCACCACCCAGGAATTTGTTTGGCTGGCCGGATGAAATTACGTCGCGGGCCGGATGTAACCCGCGGACCATAGTTTGGAGACCCCTGGCTTAGAGGATGAGATAATTTTTGTTAAGCAAATTGTGCGATATTAGTCCTAAATTAATATTCTTGAGTGTCATTACGAAACGCCATTCGTGAATGTTTTGGGTAATAGAGGCCTAAATGAAATTATTAAAGTTTTAGGAAATTTCTTTTGTTCGTGGCTCAATTTTTTAAATTGTTGTTCTGGTAACCCCTAACTTTTAGTCCTATCACCTTATTCCTATATGATGTTAAATTGTGTTTACCCATGATCTATGCAAAGATATTTTGAACGTACGTACTTCATATACTGTGTGTGTATTTTATGCTTTGTATTTTGTATAGAATAGAAAATGGCGTGAATAAATATGTGGATGGTTATTAACTGGTTATTTAATAAAATTATGTATCAGGAGCTAAATGAAAATAAGATAGCATTTACCGCTGTGTTTTTGAAATTCGTAGGATTTCTTATTGACGAAATGGATTTTAGAATCTGAAAACTCGACTTTAAAGTGTGTCTGATATTGTAGGCCTCATTATTCCGATGAAATGGTACTTCGCACGCGTGTAAACGTTCACTTTGTTATTTAAGGGAGGATCTTGGAGGACTGTGAACGTCAGCGAAGGAGAAAGTGTGAATGCGTTCGGCTTGTAATTCATGCCCTGTCTCGGGATATGATTTTGGTATCCAGTGAAGCTTTTGTTAATGTATTATATTAACGGCTATTATACGTATTAAAGTGCACAATCGGGTTTACTTGCAGGAAAATATCGAAATTGAAAAAAAATTCACCTTCGAATTATTTAATTTGTATAGCATTATGTAATGCAGCCAAATATTTGTTTTTTGATAGCAGTTTAGGTCAGTCCACCTAATTTTTTGTCCTCATATGACCAATAAACAGACTTGGCTGTGAGAATTGAGATGATGAGGATTCGGAATCTATTGACGAAAACGCTCGAGTTGTGATTGGATTTACGTAAAGCTGTATTTTAACAAGGAAGTGTTTTCGGAGCGTCAATGGAAGGGTAGAGAAACACCGGAAGTTGTGATTTATTTGGTTAAGACAACTTTGAAAATTTGGTTTGATGAACTTTTCGTTACGCGAAGCATAAGCAATGATTTTCGAAGCAATGATTTGACTTCAATAGTGCTTATAGGAATCTTATTTTCATGATTAAAAGAACATTTATTGAAACGATAATTATGTTCCAAAACGTTTGCATTAATAAATGTGCCTACAACACTGATTCTTCGTTTTTTTTATTTAAGTTCTTGTTTAATATTAATTATTGAATCGAATTGAAATAATTACCAGTCGTCCAGAGGATATTAGGCTGGAGGATATTAATTTCTTTTATGACCGATAAAAGTTCCACAAATAAAACATTGTTTAAGTCATTGACCTATCGCTATGAGATTTTTGGGTGTTTAGGTAACTAAGGCCAGTTGAACGTATTTCCAAATAGTTGATTTCATACCAATGTCAATTGCCGAGTCTGCAGGTGACGCAAGTCACATTTTAAAGTAAAATGTTCGTTGAAGTACTCGGGTTGACCAATGGAAACCCTTATAGCATTCTATTGCTTTATGTAAACTATTCTTTTACAGACATTTGAACAGTTTTCAACACTTTTCTACGATATATGGCTTGTTCTATGCTCATCGTATTTTAAAGTTTCAACGAGCGATTGATTTTTCTTGGCAACGAAGCAATTATGGATTTTCATCTATTTTGTCTCACGATTACTTACATTTTACATGGAAATTCGGCCAAAAGAAAAAATATATAGGTTTTACCACCGTTTTTCACGGCAAATCAGAAATAAATACTGGTTTCTACCGTTTTCAATACCCAAGTTTAACTGTTATTTTACGGCAATTTCATATAAATTACAGTTTTTCACCGTTTTTAATTTCCGGGTATTATCGTTCAAAGCACGGAAACTCCTAAGAAATCACGGTTTTTGCCGTTTTTTGCCCTCAGGTTTTGCCGTTTTTTCCACGATTTTTTGTTGGCAGCGAGGCTGCCAGAACTTTTACCGTGAAATCAAGGTGAAATTTTTTACAGTGTAGTGTCAAGAACATAGTTAATTTCCCCATTTATAAGAAGAGTTTCCTCGTCAACTTCAACTAAGCGCCCAAGAAATTGAGGTAGTGTACCTAATAACTGTTGACCAAATACTGGAAGTGTGAGATCTTGGTGTAGAAGCTTTCGTTGAACGACACTTTTCTCAAGATATAATTATACTTCCTTTTGAATAAAGCGCGAAAATGACGATTTGGATGAACCTAAATGATTTCTGCAGCCGGACTGTAAAAGATTCCCCGCCATTAAAAAAAGGCGAGCTGTGCGGGCTTACTAACTGGTAACCTTTGCTCAGCCTTGGCGCAGTAGAAGTTACGGTTGACCTGAACTCAAACTTTCAGTAGGTCGAGTTTATGCCTCGATTAGATGGTATTCTACTCTTGACAGACCTTCTTTAAGAGTAGAACCATGAACTGACTTACTTGTGTCTTGCTATGACCTGGCTTTTAGGAAAGGATAAAAAGAAAAATACAATTTGAGCATAATTAATTACTTTAGGACTACCTACAAACAACTATTATGAAATAATGAGCCCATTACTTGTGCACTGAATAGTTAACTTGAATTTGGACGAGAAATAACGTTTTTTGCTGTTCACTCTCAACTTGCAACATTACCTAACACGTCATCGCTCTTTACTATTGTAAAGCACTGACAAAAAAGTATAAATTTGTTGCGTGATCACCCATATATTTTTTACTAAGATGTTTTTCAACTAAGTTAAAAAATTTTAAATTCGAAAACCAAAACATGTAATTTTCATATCTTGCATGCTTGTACATTGGTATCCGTGTGCATGTGTGCGTCTATGTATGCGTGCACACATATAAGTGTGTGCACTGGACTAGCAACAAGCATATGAACTATAAATATCACCCTTTTTTCACTCGCAACTTGTAGCACTACCCTAACTCGTCATTTTCACTTTTTTAATTTAGAACATTCGCAAAAAATTAATTTGTTTTATGATCACCCATGTACGAGTATGTTCGAATAAGATTCTTACCAATTAATGCCGGTAATGTAAAAAATTTTTAATTAGAAAAACAAATTTGCAATTTTCACAATTTTGATGCTTGTATCCTGGTATCTGTGTGTGTGTGTGTACGTGTATGCATGCGTACCTTCGTTTATGTTTGTACATTTATAAACTTACCCACAACAGTTCTTGCAAAATCTCTAATCAATCGACTTGCATTTGTCGTGTAAACTTGTTGTGTGGGTTAGAGCGTGCTCATTTAAGCAATCAGCTATGTGTAATTTTTCATAGGTGTGTTCTTTTTGGTGCATGCTCGTTCGAAATGATATTTTTGAATTTCTGCCACAACGAGCAACTATAATGTTATTCCCTGATTTCATGAAATCCAAAGCTGATGTGTTAATGTACATGTAAACTGCCACAAGTGTTTTCACCTAACAATGTTCCTATCTTTATTGCTTCCATGAATATTAACAAACACAATTCAATTTTAATTAAGCAGCTATAGGATACATTTTTATGTTTTTTCTCTCCGTTTTTGTGCAAACATTAACTGGACCGTCGGGGCACCTATTTATTTTTCTCAGTTAAAGACATTTGTATCACGTTTCGAAAATAACGTAATTATTTCTAATTTTGTAACTTTATAGAACATTAATGTGTTCTTCTGTTATTCATGTCCTAAAATGTTCGTGTTTGCCTTGTGTGATGCAAATCATTATACGCTCTTGAGAAAGTTATGACAACCCTATGTAGGTGGTCACTTGCACGTCTCACTCCAATTATGTTGTACATGTCTTTATAGCCATGTAGAATAATCTTTTTCATGTTTCTGACTCATGTAGACTGTTCTGCGCCAATATTTTTAGCATAGAAATATCATAATTTCGTTGCGAGATAAAAGACATTTTCTTCGAGTCCCTTAATTGGAATACTAGTTTTTAAGTAGGAATAAAAATATAGTTTCTGAATGTCAACCTCGCTGCCTTAGACGCAGGATTATTTTGATCCACCCGTTTAACGTTGAAAAAATTACTTATATCGCAAGTCACTGAGCTCGTATTTTACTGCAAGGGTGCACCAAAAAGAGTATTCCCACCTATGTATTGCGACGGGAATTGTGTTTTCTTCTATAATTGTAGTTACATATATCATCAAATCTAGATTAAGCAACGCTAGGGATACATTGCCATCAATCCTTTTTTTCGACTAGTGACATGGATATTACAATACCCATTATGTGCATCAAATAAGTGTATTTTCCTTACTATAAGATATTTTAAAAACCAATGACGTTTTGTACCATTTCAATTGGAAATAAATTGTTTTTCTTTTTTATTCTTTCATTTGAAATGCAAATAGATTTCACAGAAATGAATAACGAATGGGAATGAATGTATATAAAAGACACAAAGTCAAATGAGTAATTGACAATCGAAGCAAAACTAAGAATTACCATGATAACAAACTTTGGCAATGATAAATTTTAATCTACATGACTGCCAAGTCTCACAATATTTTTTCGATCTTACAAATTTCCTCAACAATTTCACGAGTCCCACTTCGCCCACTCGAGGACCGTACAGCTATCTACTTAAAGACAAACATGTCTGCGCATGCACTTGCCAAGACTAATTGTCGGAACTATGTAGGTAAGTGAGTCACACAGTTTTTTTCAGCACCAGTTAAGTGAGCCATGTAAGTTTTTCCCACCAATAGGTTCGTGAGCCATGTAAATTTTCACCAGCCTGACGTATGTGAACCACATTAACTTTCATCAGCAACGGATCATTAAACCAACTGAGTTTTCACCTTCACAAGGTGGGCCGTTTCAGTTCCAAGTAAAACTTCCATTACACTGTGACTGCACTGATGATTGGCGACTGGGTTTGGCGAAGCATCCCCACGGATTTCATGAGGGAACCAGCATCTGTTGCTCAGTCTCAACCGGGCTCTTGAAGTTTGAAAACACAAACAGAAAAGTTCTAGCATGGTTTTCCTGACTAGGGCATTCCCTACATACAAGGTCACGTGGAAGCCACATGGTTACGACATGGATTGTCCATTTATGCCAAATGGGTTCTACCTGCCCATGCTATGGGGAAAACACATGGACTTTTGAAAAGGGGTTCTTACCTGGTACCCACATGGTTAAGACACGTGTAGAGAGTGTGGGTCCTACATGGAAGCCACATGGTTCCGACATGGATTGTCCATGTTTGCCATATGGGTTCTACCTGCCCATGCAATGTGGAAAACACATGGACTTTTGGAAAGTGGCCCCACCTGGTACCCACATGGTTAGGACACATGTAGAGGATGTGGGTCCTACATGGAAGCCACATGCCTCGTGGCTATCCCTCGCTTCTGCCAGCTAGGATCCGTGTGGTAATTACGCGTGGATCCCATCCATAAATGAAGCAGACTTACCATGAATTCTACCAACGTGTTTTATACACCGTTTCCATGTGGTTATCAAAGTTAGTTGGTCGCTCCGGTGTGACGGTGCTGTTGCATTGTCATGTCTTGGAGTAGATGACCTGTTTGCAATCGTGCGTTAGAACACGTCCCCCCAAAATGCCATTCTCATCCCGCACTAATCCTTGATACCATATATGGTTATTTTATGTAAACTTATCGCAAATGTTTCGCAATTTGCTTTGTAGTAATTTATCAGCCGGTACAGTAATTAGTGGCGTAAAGAATGGCATCTCAGTATTCAGAGGGTTTCATGGCAGCCTCCACCACTCATTGTGGCGTGTTTTAGTGACATGTATACAAGTATTATACTCATATTTATGTCACAAGGCTGTGAATTCAGAAAGGCGTACACGCATTGTGAATGAAACTTCAACCAATGATCTCGTAGCAACTTGCGAAATGAGAAATTTTTTCTAGTGTAAAATGTAGGTTAACGGCCAGGCTAAGATACATTGAATAATTCCAATATTCGAAAATATCCAATTTTATTTTGTACTTGTAATGTGAGAGATTCAAAAATTGAATTCTTCTAATATTAAGGCTTTCAAAGAACAAAAACTATGAACCCTCCATGACATAACTTATACCACGCTCTACCGGGTGTCCCACAAAAATGTCCCCGACTTTGTAATTAATTATATCTCTGCTTTAAATTAACATGTTTAGCAAATTTTGTTTCCTTTCCGAAAAACTTAAGTTTTTGAAAATAGTTTAATAGATACTTTACAGCGATCGATTTACTAGAAGAGATAGTAAAACTAATTGTTCAAAGGAAAAGTTTTAAAAACAATGGAGGTGTTCTTCATTTCTCAATACCTACTGTTAAAAATGATTTCACAATGATATATCCTACATACCACCAAGTATTTAAGCCCTTTAAGAGGTTATTTACTACCGTATTTCATCATTTGAAGGCACCTAAAATGCAGCTCATTAATGATTACGAAATTTTCATCGTATTGGAATATATGAAGCCACGAAAAACTGTGAAAAAATTAGAAGAGAATTTAATTTTCTTTCTAATTATCTAACTGTGCGATACAGTATTCTAATCGGGTGAGTTCTTTTCCGGGAATTTTTCATTAGATGCTTTTCTAACTTTTTCACAGTTTTTGGTTGCTTCATATTCCAAACAATGAGCATTCTTTGATCTATAGTGAGCTGCATTTTAGGTGTCGTCAAATGATGAAATAAGGAAGTGAATAACCTATCAGAGGGTTCAAATACTTGGTGGTATGTAGGATATATCATTGTGAAATAATTTTCAACAGTAGGTATTGAGAAATGAAGAAGAACACCAGTGTTATTTTTAAAATTTTTAATTTGAATAATTAGTTTTTCAACCTCTTTCAGTAAATCGATCACTATAAAATGTTTATTAAACGATTTTCAAGAACTTAAATTATTCGAAAAGGAAACAAAATTTACTACATTGTGACAAAAGGCAATTCAAATATGCTAATTTAAAGCAGAGATATAATCAATTAAAAAGTTGGGGATGTTTATGTGCGACACCCGGTATAGGTATTCGTGGTAAAAGCACTTATATGAATTTTTTTCCGGAGCAGCTATCCGCCAAATTAATTTGGAATGGAAAAAACTGATCGTAGGGCAGTAATTTTTTGTTTAATTTCACTACGATTTAAAAAAAATTAAGTCTAGTAATACTATGGCAGCTCATACTCAAAAGCAAAAAATCATCATACCACATGAATTGTTTAGTGATGAAGTGTAACTTTTTTATTAAAGCAAGTCAAATTCATATAAGAAAATAGCAGCGCAAACCTCATCATTCAAAATAAAGAAATCGTACTAGCTGAATTGTCCATTCTTGAATTTTTTACACATTTCTTAGAAGCAAATTAAATTTCTTAAACATAATTGCAGCGCAAACTTTAATTTCCAAATTTGAAACATCATGATTTCATGTAAATGAACTATGAAGAATAAATTTAACTCTCAAATGCATCACCATTTTCTAACAATTCACTTCCAATACATTCAAATTCAAATATAATAGTTGTTAATACATGGATATGTCTTTGGAGGTATAAATTTGTTCTTCATACATTTATACTGTTTCAAGGCAAAACATTGACAAAAGAATTATACTATCAAACCTCATCCATATTGTGAAGACTGATAAACCCTCAAAATAAAGGTCAACGAAATAAATTACGAAATAAGAAATAAGAAACAAAATCTTACAAAGCAAATAATTGTACAGATGGATTTCTCATCATTTCAAATTAAAATGCTTACGTATATTTTTTACTTTTTTCTAGCTCAAATACCACAGTAAACATTTGAGAAAAAATGTTCAAAAATACTATTTCAATTATGACTAGTTTGGTAGAACAATATGAATTAAAAGCTATAATATTCTTTCAGCGAAGGTGTAGAAATGGCTAAGTCATCATTACCATCGAAATGCTTCCACATGTATACGAAATAAAACTCTGGATAATAATCTTACACGATTTCCAGTAACTTATCACTTCCCATCACAACGGAGTGCTTGTGAGAGTAAAGATTGCATTAAAATCAGATGTTGTTAATGACCGAAATTAGCTACTGTTCAACAGCAAGCAATGGAACGTAATTTACCAGCTATCTCGTCTTAACCAGCAGCGCATCAGAGCTATGCTCAGATTTAATGTCTCCAATGTCGACAGTGAAAAGCTTGTCTCATTAATTATCCCTTTCATTCACTAAGATTCACTAATACAGTGAATTGAATGATGTTCGTTGGAATATAGAGGAGCAGAATTGACACTGATCACGTCTCGAGCTGAACTAAGTAACGGTCACGACTCACGAGCGACGAAACACTGAAGTTGAACCTGGGCGCCCAAGCGTCTGAGAGGAGGGGCAGGGGAGGGGGATCCGTGAAATCAAGTCTGAACAGCTGCCAGATGCGCACGCTTCCGAAATCGAAACGTCAAAACTTATCCGAAAAGTTACATGTGTGTGTATCATTTTATTTATTGGTGTGTTCTGTCCTCTAGTATTATCAAACGAAAGTTTTTGAAATGGTACCTCACGCATAAAAAGAATTCAACTATCACAATATTTTGTTCATTGAAATTATCAGCATATATTTCGCAGGCCATGACAACCTTATTAGTTATTACAAATGTTTAAATTGAGCATTGCAAATGAATTAGACACAACTAGTCTTGAAAAGGCGAATGTTAGATTTTATAGCACATGGAATTTCCTTTATCTCAGCTTGATCCTGATTACTACAAATAATACTGTATGTTTTTTTTCCCCCAGAAGCAAATAGCAGTTAAATTTGGACCTAATCAGACGTGTAAACGGGTAAATAATTGGTTATAAATGCAGTAATTAATATGCACTCTGAAAGGTATTTTGCGATTACCAAAAAACGAATAACAGCAATTTTATTCTGTATATACAATGCTTTTTTATAGCCGTTCAAAATCAAGTATGTACGTTGCAAACACACGTGCCTTCCATGTGGAAAAATTCATTTAAAGCCAATGTGGTAGCGAATAGAAAACCCCACGTGGAAGCCACGGATCAAATCCAGCATGCAATGTGCTAATATGGCCATGATGAGTATAATCAGTGGCAAATCCATTTTGCCAGCTCAAATCCAGGAAACCAGCAACTAACCATATGGTTTCCACGTGACATTGAATGTAGGGATTCTCTCATGTATACAGGATGCTAGGGATTCCATAGAACAAACGTTAACATAAGGTTAGGACCTTTCAAAAAACTTTAGACTCAATAACGGTGGAGTCAAAAATGCTTAATTAAAGATTTACTTGAACTTGAAATTTGTACACAGTTTTCTAAGTGTTCCATTTCATCAAAGAGAAATTTTTTTTTTTTAAATTGAACACTTCATCGACTGCAAAGTTTTTAACGACGATGGAGCGAGCATTCTATACTGAATTAGTAGATACACACCTTAAGGTGCAAACCGTAATTCTAGGACACTTTAAATATTCCTACCATGAGATCATAACAGACACGTTCTATAGCATCAAACATTCTTTGCCATACGCCGGAGATTGTGTGAAAACGAAGGATTTTGCAGAGCAACACCTGAAGGAAGATGTCGTAGAAGCTTGAGAGACCCGACTTGGAAGATGAAATATTGGAACTAAATTATTCAACTACAAGAACTCGTACGGCTTCCCGTCTTTCGCAATTAAGAACTATACTGCAAACACTGGAAGCACTGCACGATTGTGGTCAACATCCATTTCACGTTCAGCATGTGCAGGAATTAAACGATAAAGATTTCACCCTTGTGTTCAATTAACGAGGTAGTTTCAACACGAAACAGTTGAAGAGCCTAGGTCGCCATCAAAAGTTTTATTCACTGACGAAGTATCATTCGCGGGAGAAGGATAGTTAATATCCATAATCTGAACCTGTGGTCTAATGTTAACCACATGTTACGTGACATGGTAAGCATCAAGTAAGATTCTTTGTAGATGTTACAGCGATTATTCCTAGATTGTCTGATATGCCACCCGTAGTGCCGTGAATAGACGCAACTGTTGGATTTTTCTAATTGATGCATTGTCTGAGTTGTTAAAAATGTTCCCTCAGCCGTTATCAAAAGAATGTGATTCTAACACGATAGTGCTCATGTACATATCGCGATTTCTGTTTGACACTTTTTAGATAATCCGGTATTTAAATCGCTGGATAAGCTGTGACAGCCCCATCACATGACCACCGAGGTTTCTTGATTTCACGCCCCTAAATTTCTGGGAACATTTGAAGAGTTTGGTGAACGAAACACCGATTCATTCAGAAGAAAACATCATCGGTAGGTTTGTTAAAGCCTACGCAAGGACTTGGAAAACATCTGGTTTCTTCGATCGTATCCAGAAGATGTTGCACTGGCATTCAAAAGCCTGCTTGTTGAACATCTTTTGTAAATTCCGAAGCTAATTTAAAAATCACTTTCCCATGTTCATAATGATGGCTGGTATTCTATTTCTTGTGTTTGTGGTGAAAATGTTTTCTTAACATCTTCATTTTATTTCCTGCCTTTCTCGAAGTGCGAACTTTTCTCCAATAATTATCAAATTTCAAGTCCTTGTAACTCTTCAACGAATCATTTTTGAACTCACGGTTATTGAAAAGAAGAACCAGTGTAAAAGGGAACATTGTTTTATTTGCAAACGTTTCGGAATCTCCAATTCCATCCTCAGTGCTGTGAAACAAAGAACAAAACGATAATGAACATGCTACAAGAACTATTAGAAACCAATGCCAACATACATACATTGAAAAATAGCTTCACCTAACCATTAAAAAATTTAATTTGAATGTGTACGAAAATTCAGTTTTTCAATAGTTAAGTGTAGCTTTTTTTGATGAATGTATATTGTCACTAGTTTAGAATGGTTCTTATAATTTGTTCATTATCCTTTTCGTTCTTTGTTTTACAGCACTGAGGACGGAATCGGATCTTCCGAAACGTTTGCAATTGAAACAATGTTTCCTTTTACAGTGATTCTTCTTTTTATTTTACGCATTAGACCCCAAAAAATTGGATTTCAATTCTATTACACTGTTATTGAGTAAAATGAGTTTATTTCAACGGTCTCAACCTTATGGTAAAGTGTAGTCAACAAAACTTCGGTCACCCTGTATTCTAATTCCCAGTAGGGAATTCATATCCTCTCATGTTCATATTTTGACTTAAGAATAAGATCAGATGGGTAATTCCTATAAATCGTATGACCGGCTTCTTTAAATCAGCGAGTTTCTTGTGTTTGTCAAGGACATCGTGGAGTTTTCTTCAATTAGTTGTCTGACAGGAGCAATGCTGCCTCCAGTTCTGATGATTTTGAAAGTTCTACTATTGTGTTTGTTTACAGTGAGTACGGTATCCACGAGATTAAATTTGCGCACTGTACCGTGGACGATGCTCTGTGAAGACAACGTTCTATCGGGGATGACCTCTTTAAATTTTTCTTTCACTAATTTGTTAGGTGTAACGATTCTCTATTAACACTCGTTAATTTTTCGTGAGATGTGCTCTGAAGGATAAGTTTGCTTTAGATTAAATGCCCTTGATATTCTTAATATTTTGTTACTCACAAAAGTTAATACGTACTAAAAATGTTAGAAATTTTAAAATGAACCGAAGTAAAAATGATTAATCCCCATTAAGCATATTCTGTAAAAAATTAATTTTACGCTCTTAATTATAGTTCATGATGTTGGAGCTGTACTCCCAAGAATGTCCACAATATTTCTCAGGATGTTGCTGATTACAAACTTTTGCATCAATCTAAAAAATGAGTTAAATTAATAATTTATGTTAAAGAGAAATATGCTTGTAAAGACTGAGCATCCTATTTTTGAGGAGCTCCTTGTATCTGTGAAACATCCAATGTTAAAAAAAAAATTAATTGGAAAACTAATGGAAAAATTAAACTTAAAAAGTTATAATGTATGTCACCTTACAAAATAATCATTGAGTAATAGGTTTCACATTTTTGTAGGTAAATTATCACTTCAAGAGTTAAGAAATGAAGTAGATAGTTTCTAGTTTCCAGATGGTATTTTGTTCCGCTTGTTCACCTTGATTCTCCACTGAACAGTGATATTTCGATTACTTGCTTTGGATATTCATTGTCTGTTCAGTTCAATTTTCAACGGCATTCATGACATGGCCTCAACTAGGGCACTGTAACATAATTCTCTTGCCTTGAAACTATGCCTTTGTTACATTTGTTGAAATCAAGGGTCATTGTGCTACTGAAAGGTCCAGCCACATTTAAATTTCAGATTCCGTACAGAACCCAGAAAGCGATTCACCAATTTGTTTCTATATTTCTGCCTGTGTATGCAGCATTAATCTCTGTCGGTTCGCCAACGGTGCACAAGCAGGAATAACACTACCTCTTGAAAGAAATTTCCCCATTTGGATGGTGAACTTAGTAGCAAATTCTTCTTTCATTACTTGAACTAACATAGACGGTGATAATGCATCCAAACAAATAAATTTTAGTCTCATTCAACAGCCAGACAAACCCTAAAATGTATATGCTTCTCTAAACTGATAATTCATATTCCTCAATCGGTTTAGAGCATGAAGTTCTGAAAACTTTGTGTTTCATTGAATGTGAATGTATACCCTCAAGTCGGAGTGTCCTTTCTAACTGTGTGCTTGCTTACACTTCTCGCAGATAATTATATTTCAAGTTTATTTTTCAGCTCGGTTGACTTCGGCCTCTGGATTTCGGTCCGTACGAACTAGACACGGCCTGGTTATCTTAGGATGGGCACTAATTCAAAGTATGTTGAGAGTCCTCTATCGTGACTCCCGTTTCCATATTTTAGTGTTAATTGAACTTATAAGAAAACCCTCCCGTATCCAAAGCTTTCTGCAGGCAATTACGCGCAGCTACGGGTCTTTCTATGGCTTTCCCTTTGTTCATTGAAAGATGTTATCAACGCACAAGCTTAATTACAACATATATAATGCTAAGCTGTTGACCCAAAGCCTAGCCGGAGAGCAGGTGTACATTTGTTTATGAATACACAGGAACATTGTGGAACAAATATTTGTTCAAGTTTTTGAAGGTCGTCAAGAGGCAAAACGGTTTAAGCCGCGAACTCTGTCACGCACTGTAAATCTTACAGTTCTGACTATTAAATCGAAAAAGAAAGTTTTGGATATATCATTAAATATGACACTCCTTTATGCATCTCTAGAAAAAATTGGAACTATATGGATCTCATATATATTTAAAAAGTACTGTTTACACCATTATTTTGTCTCATAATTAATTTTGGCGTAAGATTGAAAATTCGCCGTCATAATTTGACCCTAGTGGACCGAAGGTGAGGTGTTTCATTTGTTACGTCTGAGCAATAGTGTTACGACTCTCATGAGTTACTCGGAGAAGAAAAGTCATTTTATGACAGTCTCGAATTTAGGCTCATTCTTTGCCCCTTTCAAGAAAGAGTGTAATTATCTGGTAAAATTTGAAGCAGAAGCAATTTCGTTAATATATTTCAACCCGATGCACTTCTCAAGTGATGAGAAGCAATTTCTAGAGTCTGAAAGTCTGGTTCTAACTCAAAACTAGTAGATGCAACTAGTGTTAGAGGAAAATAAAGCACATCTAAGCTGGTGATGTATTTTGTCGCCAATACATCGATTTCGCCCATGATATACCGTGAATATCTGCAAGAGTTCACTTCTCGCACACGTAAGCAGCAACAAGCTTTTGTTTTACTTCGGCAAAACGAAACCTGTAGAAGTTTTGATGTTTTAGATTAAACTGCATTATGCAGATCCTGCATTATTCAGCTTCTTGATTTGCACACGATTCACACAGTGGGAACATACGGTACACTAGACACCTGCATGAAGAGTGTCCGATCCAATTCAGCAATTTGCCTCAGCACAAAGAACAAGTTTGGAATATTTTATGTAAATGTGACATAGGAATCATACAAACGGCGTTTTACTGATTGCAGCCTTTCTAAGGGTGTATATATTTCCCCTAATCTTAGCAAAATGGATAGTTAAAGACAAATCGGCATAGCAAAAAAATTATGCTATTTTTTATAATCATTGTTATTTATTTCGCCTCGTGCTTCACAGAAGTAATTACGGTAATTTCATTATTATTGACTAATCTTTATAAATAGCGTTGAGTGAATTGAGCTCCGGTTATTGTGAGTCACCTTATTAGCGTCAATGTTCATTAGTCTTTCATTAACATGAGTTGGAAACTTGAATGAACATCTTTTAACTTGCATTATTATTTCATGATGATGATAATTTAATAGAATAGAACCCGAAGTAAAGACAGTAACACTAAACTGATGGGATACAAATAAATGACTAGAAACTCCTACCATTCTGGTTCAGAATGCAATCATTGTAATCAGTAAAAATCATGCACCACACAAAAAACTGACATGTAATATAAAATTTTACAGAAATGTTGTGGAAGAAATAATTTTTTTCAAAAAGACGAACAAATACAAGCAAAAAATGAAATACTACATACATACCTGAAATCGGTTTATTGAACGTGTGGACTCACATTTTGCTCATGCTCGTCAAGTCATATTTAGTTGGACCTATTTCGAGTCGGAGCTCAATGTGGGTCTATTTTCATGTACGCATAACAATTCAAGAAATCTGAAATCTACGGATCGGTTTTCTGAGTTCATGTTTAAGAAATGATCACCTTTAAAGAAATGATTCAAATTTTCACAGTGCCGTAGGATTTGAACGAAGAGGTTTTTGTAATGGTACCTTGAATTTACAGCTAATATCTACCTAAATGTTCAGAAAAGACCACCTAATCCTGTCTGGTTGTGCTGCCTGTCTCTAGAAGCTACACATGTAAATTTGTTTTTCTGTAATGTTGGAGGATACATCAGATGGTGAACGGTTCTTGTATTCAAAAATTTTTGCAATTCTTGGAACATGTCTATGCAAAATTCAAGATGTATTTGGGGATAACCATCAGAGAAAAAGGGATTGAGAGTTGACACATAATAAGTACTATTTTGATCTAAACATGGTAAAGACTGAAACATTTTTTCTTTAGCTACCGCATGAACTACAAAATCACATGCATTCAGCTTCGGGAATGCTCCGTGTAAAAAATATTTTAACACCTGCACTTGATGCCCATTGTTCGGAAAAAACGTATCAAGAAATTGTTCTCGGCATTAGAAACTTACGGCCAAAAGGGGAACACAAATGGTGAGTTCAGCATCCTATGGTCATTATAGCATTGATTTTATACAACAAACATCGGCATCTAAGGATGCTTTATTTCCATTCAAGCCTGATACACATCATCTTGTGTATTGGTTTTTCAAATGCCTTATAACAAACACTATGTATAGGACACCATGACGGTTTCCCCCGTAAAGACGATACCCATTTCCGACACCTGGGTTGAGTGGGGTATTGTGCTTGAGCTTTCCTTTATACCCAACGGGGAAATCGCCGCGCAGCGCTGGGATTCGAACCCTCGACACCTTCATGGAATGACGATGCTTTAACCACTGTGCCAAGGTGAGCACAAGGTATAAGCATTACGTTCGAGGGCTATTTGAAGCCTTTTTGCTTATGTCAATAAACAACCACAATATTTTAACAAAATATATGCGGATTTAGATTAAAATTATGCAAATGATCTTGATGATACTTTTTTATTAAATCATGTTCCAACCTTCTCTCGCTTCAATGCCTGCTTCTTTTTGGATCTAAAACTTTAGGCAAAGTGAAATCAAGTAGTCCTCATTCATTTCGGACATAACCTGGATAATGGCGGTCTTCAGTCAAGCAATGATACTACGATGTCGATTAGTGTCCCTCTCAACAGTGCTCCACACGCAATTGTTCATGGGATTTAAATCTGACCAGTTTGGGGCCTTGTGTTGAGGGTCAAATAGTTAAAAAAATTCTCTAACAACTCGTCATGAGTCACTATGAGTTTGTGAGAAGGTACTTAGTCTTATTGTGGGACGTATTTGATACTATTGGATACTTTATGCATCCAGGGCTTAACAACCGTTTTAGAGCATTAATGTATCCAGTAACATTAGCCGTAACACCTTGTGGGAAAATGGAAGCAGGTTTGACACGACTCTCTTCCCACAACTCTAATGCAGTGTTCACACGGTCAATATGC
>JACJUY010003105.1:57774-92257 GCA_014220935.1 Platorchestia sp. MABIK | reverse complement strand
CCTAACAACTCTACACCACCACAACTCCACCAAACAACTCTACACCACCACAACTCCACCAAACAACTCTACACCACCACAACTCCACCAAACAACTCTACACCGCCACAACTCCACCAAACAACTCTACACAAATAAATTCAACACTCACGTCTGCCTCTCCACGTCCCCTTCAAGGGGGTCAGCAGGGCCCCCCACGCGGGGGGCTGGGGGGAGTCCCCCTTCCTGGGCAGGGGGGAGGAGGTGGGGGTCAGGGTCCCCCGTGGCTATCCTCTCGTAGATGGGGGGGTCGGGGGGTCCTGGAATGAGAATTTTGTAGTTGTTATAAAGTCATACCTCACCTTACAAAATTAATTAGTTCCAGAAGTGGTCTCGTAACCTGATTTTATCGTAAGTAGAGTCGCATTTTACATGTAAAGAGCCTGATTCGCTCCAAGGACCTTAATACTACCCCCCTAAACCCTTTAAGAATAATAAAATTATACCAATTTTGCATGAAATATGTGTTGTAAGTGAAATTATCTCACAACCGCATGCCACTTCTATATTTTTTATCACCTCCTGTTTTACTTCTATTGATTACAGAGTCCGCTTAATCTTTCCATTCGCACCGGGAATCACTTTCTTGAGGCCCATGATGAAAAAGAAAGATTAAAGTTGCAGTGAACACACTCGAAAAGCTCACGGAATATCAGTAACTCTGTCCTATACGTGCGTTAGAACTCAGTGACGAACGAGGGTCGAAGGCCCACTAACAGCATTATGGGTATCATGGAGATGCAGCTTCCTCCACGATAATAGCTGTATTCGTTGCCATAAAAAAGGTAAAAATTCCTCCACGATAATAGCTATATTCGTTGCCATATTTAAAGGTAAAAATTCCTCCAAGATAATAGCTATATTCGTTGCCATATAAAAAGGTAAAAATTCCTCCACGATAATAGCTATATTTGTTGCCATATATAAAGGTAAAAATTCCTCCAAGATAATAGCTATATTCGTTGCCATATAAAAAGGTAAAAATTCCTCCACGATAATAGCTATATTCGTTGCCATATAAAAAGGTAAAAATTCCTCCACGAAAATAGCTATATTCATTGCCATGTAAAAATGTAAAAATTCCTCCACGATAATAGCTATATTTGTTGCCATATATAAAGGTAAAAATTCCTCCACGATAATAGCTATATTTGTTGCCATATATAAAGGTAAAAATTCCTCCACGATAATAGCTATATTCGTTGCCATATATAAAGGTAAAAATTCCTCCACAATAATAGCTATTTTCGTTGCCATATACATAGGTAAAAATTCCTCCACGATAATAGCTATATTCGTTGCCATATAAAAAGGTAAAAATTCCTCCACGATAATAGCTATATTCATTGCCATGTAAAAAGGTAAAAATTCCTCCACGATAATAGCTATATTTGTTGCCATATATAAAGGTAAAAATTCCTCCACGATAATAGCTATATTCGTTGCCATTTAAAAAGATAGAAATCAGAAGAAAGTGGCGCATGACGACGGTCTAGATTTGTGCAGGTGTGGACTTGCAGTAGATTGAATTTACTCGCGCGGCTAAATGTCATCTCTATATATAACACAAGCAAGTAGACATGAGCACACAACACACGAGGGGGGTCACCTGTGTCCCCCAGTGAGGGGGGTGGTGAGGGGAGGGGGCGGTAGGGGGCTGCGGGGGCGCGGCTCAGCGACGTAACGGCCTCGCTCGTGCAGTGGATCGCGTGAGACGCTGGTATATAACAAACCTTAACTCAGTACTATGATAATAATTGTAAAATACCAACTCATTATAGTACCCAACATTGTTATAATACCTTCAACTATCCATTATTGTTTCAACAATTCGAACTCATTACTATTATTGTTGTTGATATAAGAAATCTTAACTCCACACTATCATCGTTATTGTAATAATGCCTAACTCAATACTATATCTATTATTGTTATAACAATACTTAACTCATTACTATTTCCAATATTGTTATAACAATACTGAACTCATTACTATTTCCAATATTGTTATAACAATACTGAACTCATTACTATTTCCAATATTGTTATAACAATACTTAACTCATTACTATTACCAATATTGTTTTCACAATACTTAACTCATTACTATTTCCAATATTGTTTTCACAATACTTAACTCATTATGACCATTACTGTTGTATGAATATTCAATATATTACCAGCACGACACACCTGCGACTAATTTGACACACCTGTGACCAACATGACACACCTGTAACCAGCACGACACACTACCCACCAGCATAACACACCTGCGATCAACATGACACACCTGCGACCAACATGACACTACCCACCAGCATGACACCTGCGACTAACATGACACACTACCCACGAGCACAACACACTACTAACCAGCATGAACGAGAGTGCTCCACTCTTCCTCGACCTGTAAGTCCCGCTTGGAAGCAGGGCCAAGATTACCACCCCCAACGGGGGGGCGTTTGGTGGCATCGCAATCAAATTTCCCGGATAAAACAGCCTTCTGTACGCCCCCTTTGAGTCGGTCCAAAATGGCGGTGGGGGTGGTCTGTCCATCCTCGAATTGGTGTCTGTCCTCTTCATCGTCCTGCAGTTGTATGGGGATGTCCCTGGCCACGGAGGCCTGGGTCACATCAAGCGGGAGCCTGTCCGCCGTGTACCTGCCGCTGGTACCACGGATCCTTTGGTCCCAGTAGGACATGGGTTGTGTACCCTTTGGTACCCCAGTGCACCCTTCTGGAGCCTCGGCCCTCTCAACCCCTTGAGGTTCAGTGCTTCGCACTGCTGGGGTTTGGTCGAGCTGAGGTTTTTGGGTTTCATGGTGGTGGCTGATGCTTGAAGGTGCATCCGCGTCGTGACCCACGTCAGCCTGGTCCACCTGCTGCTGTTTCTTGAGGTTGGACTTCCTAAGCGTCGAGTCTCCGCTGTATTTATGCACCATCGACTGCACAAGGTTAGGGATTCCCTCCTCAAACGACTTGGATTTTGCGTCCATGCAGGGCATAGAAGCAGGGTCTCCACGAGCTCTGGGGCTCGGACTGAACCCATCAAGAGACTGGGATGCGTTGTGTGTGCTGTACACGGAAATTTTCCCTTTCTGGGATGCCAGGTCGTGATTACCGGGAGGCTGGCATAGCCCAACACGAGGAGTTTCTATGTCTTTGATGATCTCTTTAAAGTTGTCTCGTCTTTGTTCTTCCAACGGTTGTTTACTGTCTTTTCTTCTATCGAAGTGCAAGGAATCTTGATCCGCACGTGGTACTTCTCTTACAGTTTCTGCGTAAGAAGAAAGGTTGCTTAATGCCTCATGTTTCTTTGAATGATCTTCAGTTGTGTCAAAACCTCGCAAGGCATGTGCAGCAGAAATCGCAACGTTGCTCTGATTAGAGAACTGTCCCAAATTATCAGGAGGTCTGGCAGTCATCTTGTGGTTGACAACCTGCATGGAGTCCTTCAGTACCGGCTTGGCGGCCGTGATGGCAGGACGTGTTCTGTGCGACACGTCCGAGGACGACCCTGTGGAGCTCGAGTCGTCCACATCGCAGGAGTCGTGACTCAGGAGGCTGATGAGGTCCTGCTGTACAGTGCCTCTGCTGTAGACGCCCCCAGCAGCGTTAGGGCGCTTCGTCTCACGTCGCTTTGGGTGCTCCACCACTCGAGTTGTTTTCATGTCAGGGTTGTGTTTGTGGGTTGGTACGATTTGTGACGGGTTGCGTGACAACTGGGGCTGATTAGGTGCAGATTGAGGTTGATTTGGGGCAGATAAGGGCTGATTTGGTGCAGATTGGGGCTGATTTAGTGCCGATTGGGGCTGATTTGACACAGATAAGGGCTGATTTGGTGCCGATTGGAGCTGATTTGACACAGATAAGGGCTGATTTGGTGCCGATTGGGGCTGATTTGACACAGATAAGGGCTGATTTGGTGCAGATAAGGGTTGCTCTGGTACAGATTGGGGCTGATTTGACGAAGATTGAACTGGATTTGATGATGAAGATTGAGGGTTATTTAGGGAAGATTGAGCTTGATTGTGCAATGATTGATGTGGAGTTTGAATACAATGAGGATTGCTTTTGGATACGTGTGACTGATTTTGAGAATGCGATTGATTGTGAGCAGAATATGACTGATTTTGAGCAGAGTAAGACTGGTTTTGTGAATAAGAATAGTTTTGTGAAGAATGCGACTGGTTTTGGGATGAATATGCCTGGTTTTGTGAAGAATATGCCTGGTTTTGTGAAGAATAAGAATGGTTTTGTGAAGAATAAGAATGGTTTTGAGAAGAATAAGAATGGTTCTGGGAAGTATAAGACTGGTTTTGAGAAGAATGACCCTGTTTATAGATAGAATGCAGGTGATTTTGAGTAGACGTTGGCTTAGACTGAGAATAAACATGAATTTGTGAAGCGTTTGGATTGTGGGAGCCCCCTGGTGAGAACCTCTGCCTTCCCCGACTGGGGGGCACCGCGTAGTCCCCTGCAGGGGCCCCTCGGTGGTCAGAGTCGCTTCTGCCGTGACCCCCGAGAGAGAATGACGGCTTAGGCCTTAGACTCGTGTTGTGTTTAGGGGGGTTGGTGGGGTTGGAGGAGTTGAGGAGGTTGGTGTTGAAGTTGGGGGGGTTGGTGGGCTTGGGAAGGTTGGAGGACTTAGAGGGGTTGGTGTTGTGGGGATTAGGGTTATGTTTGGTGGGGTTGAAAGGCGGCACCTTGGGACCAGGAGACCCAGGGGAAGATTGGGGCTTGTTGTACTGCTCCCACATGCCCAGAGTGCGGTGGAACCTGATGTGCTCGGTGGCGCCCTCTGAGCCGCTGGGGGCGTGTTGGGATGGGGACGAAGAGCCAGAGGCGACCGACCTGCTGGGGGACTGGGTGCCTGGTGCATCGTGTCGTCCCTGTAATGTACATTGCTCACAATAAATAATAATTCAATTAATTTAGACAAAGGGAGCTAAATTCAGACCTCGGGATACGTCATGTCGTCGCTGTAATGTACCACTTGTGGTCAACTGCAGAAATTGTACAGTTGGCCAACGTTCGGCTTGCCAGCGCACGGCTGGTCAATACATAGTTTGCCAACGTTTGGTATGCTAACGTATAGCCAAGCCAATGCATAGACATAATGGTAACAATAAATAAAAAAATTCAACTGCTTTGGTCAGAACGAGCTAAATTTAACTATTTAAGTCAGCACAAAGCTTAATTCGACACTTTTGCCTAGTAAATAGCCTAAATTTAATATTTCACAGTCAACAGCCTTAAGTCAACTATTTCACCCAGAAAAAGGCATTAATTTAACTATTTCCAAGAAAGAGCAAATTCAAACATTTTAGGTGAGAAGCAGGGTAATATTTCGCAAGATATTGGCCAGAAAGAAGCTTAAATTCAAGTATTTAGGCCAAAGCAGGGCAATACTTTGAATTTTTCGCCAGAAAACGTTCAAGTTCAAGCATTTCGGCCCAAAAAACTCCCTATTTAAAGATTTTAGCCAGCAAAAGTTTACATTTAAGCATTCTAGCCAAAAAGCACGGCTCTATTTCAATAAATGGACCAGCCATTAAAAAATGCCATTAACGGCCTTTCGAGCCGCCGCTACACCCACCTGCAGCTGCCGAGCAGGCAGGGGCGGGGGGAGGGGGGGTGGTGGAGGCCCCTGGTGGAGGGGGACAGACATCTTTCTCTTGCCCACTCCTGCAGAGGTGTCGTAAATGGGTTGATTCGTGTCGTAAATGGGCTGGTTTGTGTCGTAAATGGGCTGGTTTGTGTCGAAAATTGGCTGGTTTGTGTCGTAAATGAGCTGGTTTGTGTCGTAAATGGGTTGGTTAGTGTCGTAAATGGGTTGGTTAGTGTCGTAAACGGACTGATTTGTGCCATAAATAGGCTGATTGCTGTTGCAATGAGGTTGATTTGCTTCATTGCTAGATTTACCTGTCCCATAAATGGGCTGGTTTGTGTCGTAAATGGGTTGGCTGGCACTATAAATGGGCTGGTTTGTACCATAAATGGGTTGGCTCGTACTATAAGTGGGCTGGTTTGTGTCATAAATAGGTTGACTTGACCCATAAATGGGCTCCCTGGACTGGGCCACATTATGGTCAGAACTCTGCCCATAAGCACCGCCGTGGCCTGACTGAAATTTGGCAACGTCGTGCTCTTCTGCGCTCTCATTGGTCCGTGCAGAACGAGTCGAGGACCCTGATTGGTTGCTGGCCAGGGTTGCGGTTGAGGACATTGTTGCTTTGTTGTACAGGTGGTTGTGGTGGCTGATGTCACCACCGTGGTTGTCGTAACCGGTTGTCGACTGGTTCTGAAACACAAACACGGATTAAAACCGGTTGCATGAACCTAGCCTACACTCACGGAACTTGGTTCAGAGCTATAAAACAAAAGACATTTCATTTCAACAAAGAGGAAGGCCTATCTAACTCTCAGGTCGGAGCCTCACACATTCCCCCTGGGAGTGCTTATTTCCTTGGATATGATAGTTGTATCCCCCTCATCTATCAACAGCATCTATTTTTACAGCAAATCTACATCTACTTCTACAGCACACACTCACCTCAGCAGCACAATCTACGTCTACTTCTACAGCAGAACACGGCCGGGAGCTGCTTGAGGTAGATGTAGACGATAGCTGCACATGCTGTTGTTGCTGCTGGTACTGCTTCCGACTATACTGATGATGCTGCTGCTGTTGCTGATACTGTTGTTGATTACACTGTTGTTGTTGCTGTGGTTGTTGTTGTTGTTGTTGATTATACTGTTGTTGCTGTGGTTGTTGCTGCCACGGGTGTTGGTTTTGATGCAAGTACGAAGTTTGCTGGTGGGGTTGACTGTGGTGGGGCTGACGCTGTTGGTGGGGTTGAGCTTGAAGCTGGTGGGGTTGGTGTTGGTGTTGCTGGGGTTGTGATTGGGGTTGTGTGTCGGGGTGTAAGGCGTGTGTGGAGCTGCCGGTGCCGTACCCTGAAGAGGAGACGGACTGGGGCGGCGACACGCTTCTGTCGCTCCTGGAGGTGTGATGGCAGGTCAGAATACTACGTGTTGTGTGTGGCATACGCTATACGCACACAAACGTTAAATACAGCTATTCACACTCAACACAAAGCATATTACACACATCATACACACGTTACGTACAACTATTCACACACAACACAGCATATTACACACACTACACGCACGCACTATACATACACTAGATACTATTTACATACAACACAAAGCAAAGCACAGCAGACACACACACACAACACACAGTCAACACAACGCACACACAGCTCACCTGGTGGGAACAGCCCTCCCTGTCTCCCCCCCATCCCGACGCTTGTCGTCACCCCACTTCTTCCCCCCATCCTGGGGCAGCCGAAGCTTGCCCCCTCTACCCATGTCCCCCGCACCCCCACGGGGCTTGGCTTTGGCTTTGGGGCTGGCGAGGTTCTCGTAGTCCCCCCCGGGGGTGACGTGGAAGAGGCACTTGGGCACGTCGCAGCCTTTGCGGGGGGCGCCCCCGCGGTGGGGGGGCACCACCACCAGCGACACCGCCTGCGACGTCTGCAGCAGGTCCACCATCGTCTCCTGCGGCAGCGTCGCCAGCGCCAGCTTGCAGATCTGCATGGCATTGTTGTTGGGTTGTTGGGGGTTGTTGTGGCAGCGGTGGGATTTTTCATACTAATACTGGTGATTGCTAGTTGTCACCACTGATTGCTTTCATACTGATACTGTCATGGTTTCTGATTGTCACCAGCGATTGCTAGTGCAATCACTGTTACATAGGATGCAATAATTTAAGCCTCTAGAACAAAGGTGTTCCAAAGAGAGGAAGGCTACTACAACAAAGGTGTTTTGAGCTTGTACAATGAAGGTGTTCCCAAGAGAGAAAGATAGAAAGACACGAACCTCCATAATAAAGGTGTTTTTAAGAGAGGAAGGCAGGCTTAAGCCTCCACAACAAAGATGCTTCAAGTCTGCATAATAAAGGTGTTCCAAAGAGAGGAATGCCAAAGCCTGTACAACAAAGGTGTCCCCAAGAGAGGAAGGCACGCACCTCCATAATACGCGCCCCCGGCAGCAGCCCCGCCCTCTGCGCAGGGCTGTCTGGCGCGACCTCCGTCACGACGCCGTCCTCCTGTACGTGGAACCCCAGCTGCGCGCCCCCCCCTCGGGAGATCCTCTCCACCAGCACCTCCTGCAGGAGGGGTGAAGTTAGTGCGGAAATGCAGGGCGTTCACTGAATGTATACGATTTTTATTTTAAAAACTAATTTGATTTACAAGAGGTATTGAACAATTATTGAATAAACCGTTCACCGGATGTATATAGTACTTAATTGAAAAACTCAATGTCTTTACAGGATGTATTGAAGAATTATTGGATAAACGCATGGTGTTCAGGTGATGTAAAGTGTGATTAATTAATAAACTCAAGACGTTCAGTATGTACAGCACAGCCACCATTAGGCAACTAACCACTAATGGTGGCAGCGGTGGGATGAGGCTCAATTCAACACTCGAATCAACATTGCATTTTCCAGAAATTTTTTCAGTGGATATTTCGGTGGATGTAAGTGAAGGATTACGCGCTTAGACAAGCTAGCAAGGTCAACAATTGGTGCATGCATTGGCTTACACCTACGCGACAGAACGAAATCAGCAAAAAATTTTGAATGATGCTGGATAGGCCTGATTCCATCGTTTATATTTGTTAGAAATGCTGCCATCAAACGCAGAACTTGATGCCACCAATGCTACAGAGCACACAACCCACTACAAAAATACTGAAAGACGCTAGATAGCCGAAAGACGCCAAACAGCACAACCCACCACCGTACAATCCCGACCCACCACCACAAACACTACCACACCACAACCACAATACAATAACCACACCACCACTACACAACCATAACACCCCCACCACCACCACCACACCCCCACCTGGGTATGAGCGCCCTGCGTGACGGCCTCGAGCCTGGCGGTGAGCTGGGCGAGGGTGGCCTCTGCCTCCTCCAGAGGGGCCTCCTTCCGCACCGCCAGCTGCAGACACTCCCCCTGGTGGTAGTACAGCCTCACCCTGCGGGGGGGGGGGAGGGTTAGGTTAAGTTGACTATGTACTGGGACATATGTGTACCACTGGGTAAATTGCTCATTTTCACACCAGCAAATATGAATGACATTTCAATTTTTTCACTACCTTTTTCCATGTTGATTTCAGCATACGAGGTTAAATATTATGGTGCGATAATATTTTTTGCTCTTTTTAAAAAGGATAAGAATGAATATGAGCAGTACTGTCGGTTTTTAAATTCTGCTACTCACAACCTAACCGAAACAACCGTAGCAACCATACAAAAGTCAACATGTTTAAGGTTCCTCAACACGTCGCGACGTGAGACACCGGTGGTACACGGAGGCAATTTTCATAATGCTGCTGGTCGACCATTAGTCAAAAACCGAATTTTCACAAATACACAATGAAAACTACATAAAAGCATGATCCAGTTAATTAATGTTTGCTGTTTTCAATATTACTTACAACAATTTATTTCAAATTTGAGTTGAATATTGAACTTCAGTTTTACCTGATGCAGTCAAAGTGTTAACAGTAACTAAAACGATCTAGAGAGAGGAAAGAGGGTGTGTGCGTGTGTGTGTGTGTGTGTGAAAGTAGTTGAAAATTTTAAAACGAAGAATAAAATTCAAAACACTTTTCGTAAGTTTCGGGATAAATCCCATTATAAGCTGAAAAACCCACCACATGAAAATAAATGTGATTAGTTACAAACAAACGGTTTACAAGATTAAAAATTAAGATGGAAATGCACAATGAGAAAAACTAGACGTATCGTTCAGTGCTGGTCTACCTTTAAAATTTGCCGCGATTCTAAAATGCGTACGTCAGTAAATTTTGACCCCAGCCCTACGATTGAAAAATTATCATTTGTGATTATTGAATTCCACCCACCTCCTGACGAAGACCACAAAAGGCACCCACCTCCTGACGAAGACCACAAAGAGCACCCACCTCCTGACGAAGACCACAAAGGGCACCCACCTCCTGACGAAGACCACAAAGGGCACCCACCTCCTGACGAAGACCACAAAGGGCACCCACCTCCTGACGAAGACCACAAAGGGCACCCACCTCCTGTCGGGGGTGACGGTCCAGCCCAGCACGGAGGGGTTGGGCACACACAGCAGCACGACGCCCGTCGCGGCCTCCACCACCACCACGCACCCCCTGCTCACCCCCACCGTGCACACCACCTGCAGGAGGGAAGTGGCACCTTCAGGAGACTCCTGCTCGGGTTATGGTCCTACGATGATGGCTCAAGGGCGTCTACGGCACCTTCTGGAGACTCCTGAAGGGGGTTTGGTCGTAAGATATTGGCTCAAGGGCGTCTAGGGCACCTTTTGGAGACTCCTGATGGGGGTATGGTCCTAAGGGTGTCTCTAATGCTAGGGTGTACCTAAGCCGCGTTCATCACCACACACCACAGGTACCAAAGCACATCATCACCGGCACAAAGCGCAACACGCCAGCTCACAACACACACTACACACAACACACTTGCGCGTCGAGTATGCCATCAGTGACCAGGCAGGACACAACACAGGCAACACAATACACACAACACACATACTACACACCACACAATTCACACACACTACATACCACACACCTGCGTGTCGAGCGTGCCATCAGTGACGAGACAGGACACAACACACCCCACACACAAAACACAACACACACCACAACACAACACACCTGTGTGTCGAGCGTGCCGTCTGTGACGAGGAGGGACCATGCAAGGGCGCCCCGCACGGCGACGGAGGCGCTGAAGGAGAGGCTCCTCGTCTTGTCGCGCCGGCTGCTCAGCCCTCGGGAGAACCCCATCAGCGCTGCGGGCAGGGGGGCGTGAGGGGATACTTTATTTTGCAATCAATACTCATATTTTAATTCAACATTGAAACATATTTTTGTTCGCACATAGTCTGTTTGACAAGCACCACTCCCTTCTACATCTCACTGTACAGAAGCATCACTATCACACACGTCACCACTCCCCCCCCTCCACACGTCACTGCTTCATCACTTCCCCCCCACGTCACCACTCACAAAAGATGCATCACCCCACAGAACACCACCCTCCCACACTCGTCACCACTCACAGAAGACGCGACACCACACACGTCATCACTCTCCCACACACGTAATCACTCCTTTATACATCTCACTATACAACAGCACCACTCCCCCACACACGTCACCACATCACCCCAGAGGTCATCACTCACAAAAGGCACATCACCCCACAGGTCATGACTCTCCCCCACACGTCACCACTCGCAAACGCATCACACCACACGCCACCACTCACAGAAGACACATCACCACTCCCTCAGCACCCAGACCAGCACTCACAGAAGCCCTTGGAGGAGTCGAGAGTGGCGGCGGTGGAGTGGTTGGTGACCAGGTCCTTGAGCAGCTCCCGCCTGGTGCGCACCGTCAGGCTCACGAACTTCTCCGACCGCAGCGTCGCCAGCTCTGCGTTGATAGCTGCAACGGGGCGTTGTGTACGTTATATATTTACCTATTTCGTACAGGGCATGTTGGTTAGTTACTTATTTGATCCGGGAATGTTGATTAGTAACTTATTTGATACGGGAATGTTATTGGTGTACCTTTACCATAGTTCAGTCACTTTAACCTATTCCATTTTCTCATGATTCAGGCACTTTAAGCTATACCATTCTACCGTCCTTTTCCTCTATCTTGTTCTTTTGCTTCAAAGTTCAGTCACTCTAACTTATTTGACCCTTAACACAGCAAAGACATGATTACCCAAAGTAAAATAAAGTATAACTCATCTTAGCAAACCTTCAGCGTAACGAGAAGGCTGAACTTCAATTTTAGCCAACAGGAGAGCAATGAAGTCCAATTACAAAACAGGTTAAAAGGTACTTTTGGCCAACAGGAAGAGAATGAAGTCCAATCTTACCACAAAAAATAGGCTAAGCTCACCTTTGGCCAAGAGGAAGGACGTGAAGTCTTTGCCCTTCGTGAAGACTGGAGGTGAAGGCAAGGGAGGGCCAAAAGAAGGCACTGCGTGGAACCGCGACACTGACACGCTGCAGGCAATGAAGCGAATAGGCTATTTTAGTGAGTTTTAGGTCGAGTTAATATGCTTAATTCTAGCTAAAGTTATTCCAGTCAATTCAAGCAAAATTGTTCCAGTTAATTCCAGCCTAAGTTATTCTGGTCAATTCTAGCTTAAATTATTCTAGTCAATTCTAGCTGAAGTTGTTCCAGTTAATTCTAGCCTAAGTTATTTCAGTCAATTCTAGTTAAAGGTATTTTAATCAATAACACTAGAAACAAACAGTTTTCCAACAAAGATGATACAGAAAATATCATTGGTTTCTAAAATATCTTAATATCTAGCGATCACTAAAGCCGAGTGGTCAAGAGCGTGCGCTCTTCACGGATGGGTTGGTAGTTCAAATCCCGGCAGTGCCGGTGATTTTTCCCGCTAGGGAAACTCAGAATTCAGTCATAATTCCCCACCCTACCCAGGTGTTCTCCCCGTTAGGAAAAGGGAGAACTCGACAACAATTCCTCACTCTACCCAGGTGTCGGAAATGGGTACCGGCTTGACCGGGGGTAACCGTTCATGGCGTCCCGGTGTTAGTTATAAGGCTTTTAAAAGCCAGTATGAAAGATGATATGGATGAGGGTTGATCTGAATGAAACATGCTTCAACACTTTACGAGCGACGTGCGCCACCGGCGGCCAAGGACGGGATTTCATAATACTGCTGACCGACCAACAGTCCCTGACTCAATTTCCACTTGATAAAAACTAAATAAAGGCACGCTCTAGTTAAAGTTAGTTACTTTCAACACTGATACCAAAAATAACTCTAATTTGAGTTGGATATTTAACTTCAGATTAACCCGCCCCACTTGCCATGCTAACGCGCGACAAGTGAAACCGACACTACGCCTTCCAGTACAGGTCACCACTCCCTTATTATAAGGATATATATATATATATATATATATATATATATATATATATACATATGAGTAATTACAGTGCACACAACACTCTACACTTCACAGCGCACATGTCCAACACACAGTACAGAATTCAAAACTCAATATGTACACTGAGAATATACTGAGGAGTACCGCACACAATAAACAACACAATAACACACAACACATATTATACTAAACACAGTACACAGAACCTATACAGCGGGGTACAGTACACAACACAGCACCCACACAGAGGAGCACTACCCACAACACACCTGTACACAGGGGGGCCAGCGGAGGGGGGCGCGGCCCGCACCACAATAAACACGTGCTGGAAGTTGGACCGCATCACGTGGGGGCTGAAGGGCCTGCAGCCTGCCTCCTGGGGGGAGGGGGAACTGGTGTTAGCCTCACTAGGTGGCAGAGCAGCATCAGCCTCACTAGCTTCATTAGACCCTCACTAACCTCACTAGGTGGCAGACCAGTGGCTGCTCCTGCCTCACTAGACCCTCACTAGACTCTCACTAGACTCACTAGACCCTCACTAGCCTCACAAGGTGGCAGACCAGTGGCAGCTCCTGCCTCATTAGACCCTCACTAGCCACCCTAGACCCTCACTAGCCTCACTATACCTTCACTAGACCCTCAATAGCCTCACTAGACCCTCACTAGCCTCACTAGACCCTCACTAGCCCCTCACTAGACCCTCACTAGCCTCCCTAGACCCTCACTAGCCTCACTAGACCCTCACTAGTACTAGACCATCACTAGCCTCACTAGACCCCCACTAGCCTCACAAGGAGGCAGACCAGTGGCAGCTCCTGCCTCACTAGACCCTCACTAGCCTCACTAGACCCTCACTAGCCTCACAAGGTGGCAGACCAGTGGCAGCTCCTGCCTCACTAGACCATCACTAGCCACCCTAGACCCTCACTAGCCTCACTATACCTTCACTAGACCCTCAATAGCCTCACTAGACCCTCACTAGCCTCCCTAGACTCTCAATAGCCCCTCACTAGCCTCACTAGACCCTCACTAGCCTTACTAGACCATCACTAGCCTCACTAGACCCTCACTAGCCTCACAAGGAGGCAGACCAGTGGCAGCTCCTGCCTCACTAGACCCTCACTAGCCTCACTAGACCCTCACTAGCCTCACTAGACCCTAACTAGCCTCACTAGACCCTCACTAGCCTCACAAGGTGGCAGACCAGTGGCAGCTCCTGCCTCACTAGACCCCATTACCTCCTCAGGGAAGGATGGACAGACCAGGGTCTGGATCATTAGGCAGTGAGCCTTCAAAAGGCAGGCAAATGCCAACAAACACAGCAACAATCCTACCGTATCCAACAATCTGATGATGACAATCAGAGCAACTCTTGCATCTCTGTCAACAACAATCATGGCAGTAGTCTCTCCAGAGTTGAATGACAATGACAAATAAATACAACACCCAAACTCCCCCAAACGTCACCTGTCACCACCCTACACCCCTCAACACCACCCATCACCACCAAACAAACTCCCCTTACCACCACCCATCACCACCCTACACCCCTCAACACTACCCGTCACTACCAAACTCCACTCACAACCCCGTCACCACCCAACACCACCCTACACCCCTCACCACCCTACACCACTTACCACCACTCATCACCACCCTACACACCACCCATCACCACCAAACTCCAGTTACAACCACCCAACACCCCCTTACACCCCCCAACACCCCCTNTTACACCCCCTTACACCCCCCAACACCACCCTACACCCCCCCTACACCACCCATCACCACCCACACCACACCTGGAAGATGATGGTGACAATATCATTGCCGATGTGGCTCTTCCTGAGGAGCTGCTTGGGGTTGGCGGTGGAGAAGGGCAGCAGCGTGGACACGTGGAACATCACCTCGCAGCCCTCGTGCCTCGCGTACACGCTGTACTCACCGTTGGTGTCGTCTGTGGCATGGTCATCCGTTGGTTACTGGCATCATTATTGTTATTACGAGTGTACAAGGCCAGTCAAAAATGACGAGATCCAATATTTTACTTGAATCAATTTTTCAGATGTGAATGCCAAACAAATATTTCCATCGCAATTGCACCTGCGATTAAAATATTCTTGTACTTGTGCACTGGTGAGACTTGTATTACAGATACGATCATAGTAGGACAGAAGCAGCGGACACCAAACAAATATATAAATAAACACACAAGGGGTCTCATTATATAAGATTATTAGCCAATCTTGTAATAGTTAGAAATGTCATGCATTAGTTATTATCATGTATATGCTGTACTGCAACATTAGAACACAACGCCACAACACCCCAGAACCACAACACGATCATCGCAACACCCACTCTTGGTGTCCAGGCCTGCCCTGTAGTGCTGGAAGCCCTTAAGCATCACCCGCTGTCCCAGCATGTCCAGGAACTCCTCGAACGCAGGCCCTCCATCCCTGTGGACAGCATAAAACGGCTTCAGTGGGTCTCAACACGACACTTTTGGAGTGCTATTTTCACAATTTTTTCTTCAACAACTTTAGTGTGTCTCAACATGACACTTTTGGGTTACAATATATTACAATATTTTATTCCACTCCAGCTTTAGTGTGTCCCAACACGGGACAGCTATAGTACGTCCTTCTGTCACTGGGGACAGCATAAAAAGGCTTCAGCATGTTTTGTGCTTTTCTCTCAATCATTAGTTCCAGCAATTAACATAGGTATCACAATACCCATGTGTGAACATCAACTAAGGATCTTAATGTTCAGATATTTTAAAACCTGATATCATAGATTTCATTTATCAACTTTATTAGAAATAATCTGTTTTTCTTTTCTTTTTTTTTCTTTCTTTTCAAAATGAGACTTTTGTAGTACATGAAGTAGTTTATATTATTTTCTTCAACAACAGCTTTGGGTGTCTATCGAGTATTTTATTTGCAGGTATCAAGGAGTCTTCCAGAGGTGTTTGTTGTAAACTTAGAATTGAGAGTCAGCTTGGTATGCATTGGAGTCGAGAAGTCGACTAGGTATCTCTGCTAGCAATTTAGGAATCGACTAGGTGTTTTTATAAAAATTTAGGACTCTAGTAGGTGTCCCCAACACCCCCACCCAACACCCCACACCCCCACCTGTTGCCGTAGAGCTCCTCCTCCGTGGACTGGCCAGGCCTACAATACAGGACGCCCACCTTGAAGCGCCTGCGGTCACACAGCTCGTCCAGCTTGTCCAGCCCTTCCCTTGTCTGAACGGGGGAGAGCACGGGTCATTGTAGAGGTCTTGGTTGTTTGTTGCATTAGTGTAATCTCTTGTCACTTGATTGTTATCCATGTTATGTTACTCTTAGTTGTCACTTTGTTGTGAGATCTAAGTTGTTACTTCAGCCTTAGTTGTTGTGTTGTTGTGAGATCCAAGTTTTTACGTCAGCCTTAGTTGTTGTGAGATCCAAGTTGTTACATTGGCCTTAGTTGTGTTGTTGTGAGATCTAAGTTGTTAATCTCTGTCATCCTAGTTTTTCCATTGGTCTCAGTTCTTGCCTTAACGTAAGAGCCAATAATGTAGCTGTTTTTTGAGCCAATACTGTAGGTATACTCAAAGCCAATACTGTAGCAGCATTTGAAGACAACATTTTACCGCTCCTAAGCAAACTTTTCCAGTACACAAGAACCCCAACAAAACTGTACGTTAAATAAACAAGTCACCAGCATAAAAATCAGACAATCTTGCTATTGAATTGGTATGTATTGGAGTTATGGCATAAGTTGTACTATGGCTGACAATAAACTAGGTACCTGGTCCCTATGGTAAGGGGCACCTGCCAGCCTCAGCTATGGTTGGATGAACATATCATGGTAGCACCCATCAGCCCTCAGCTATGGCAGGAGGTAGGTACCAGCTATGGTAGGAGGTAGGGACCAGCTATGGTAGGAGGTAGGGACCAGCTATGGTAGGAGGTAGGGACCAGCTATGGTAGGAGGTAGGGACCAGCTATGGTAGGAGGTAGGGACCAGCCAAGGTAGGAGGTAGGGACCAGCCAAGGTAGGAGGTAGGGACCAGCCATGGTAGGAGGTAGGGACCAGCTATGGTAGGAGGTAGGGACCAGCTATGGTAGGAGGTAGGGACCAGCTATGGCACGAGGTAAGTACCAGCTATGGCAGGAGGTAGATACCAGCCAAGGTAGGAGGTAGGTACCAGCTATGGTAGGAGGTAGATACCAGCCAAGGTAGGAGGTAGGTACCAGTCATGGTAGGAGGTAGGTACCAGCTATGGTAGGGGAAGCTGTCATGGTAGGGACCTCACCTTCTCGGTCTGCTGAGCGACATGCAGGCAGGAGACGGGGAGCTTGGGGCACAGGTACTCGAGGACCTCCTTGAGACCAGGGCGCCCCCCACCCCCACTGCCCCCCGTGGGGGCCGGACCTGCCCCCCCGCCTCCCCCTGCGGACCGCTTGCCCCCCTCGGCAGAGCTGCACTCAACCACGCAGCCCTGCAGGGTGTTTAGCTGCGGGCACAACAGGGTTATGGTTAGATTACATCAGATTAGATGGTAGTTTAAGCCTCCCTAACTGCTAAAAAAAAAATTTCAGAGAGGAAGAAGGAAGGCACCAATTAATATGGAGATTAGGGAATGCAGAATCTATGCAGAAGGTGCACAGAAACAGTAAGTTGAGAAAGAAGTTCATGACAAAAGTTGACGAATGAAGTAGTAGGTGCTAAAAAATAGGACAGCAGTGAACTGAAAAAGGTGATCCTACCATAAGAAAAAACATGTAATTTCAATGAAAAGAAGGCCTACCAAACTCTCAGCTAAGGATCTCACACTTTCTCTCTGGGAGTGCTAATTACCATAGATCCAATGACTGTATCCCCTTGAGGGAAGCCATTACAGCAACATGTCTTAATGAATTTTCTTTAAAAAGTATTCATGTTTCAACACACCTGCTCTAATGACATGTTCCTCTAATTAAAGAAATAATGACCGACACACCTGTGAAGTTCGGAGAATAATCCTATGGAGGTAGCAGGGAACCGCTCGGGTGTCGGTAGCAGTGCTGCCACCAGAGCCGGTCTGGCTGCCGTGGGTGGAGGTGGTGCTGCTGCTGCTGCTGCTGCTCTGCTGCACGGCGTCAGAGGAGATCTGCTCCCGTTTGTAGCTGATGGCCACCGGCCCCAGCCCTCCTTCATCCATGCCAAAGTAGTTCTGATGGTCTGCAGAATTAGGGCGTATTAATGATCTGTAGAATGAGGACATAGTTCAGGTTATATGTATAGGAGAAACTTTATAAAGGTTTGATAAATGGTGATAAAGCAACAAGAATGAAGCAAATAATATAAGGAACATCATAAGTATTGTAGCATGTATAATACTAATAACAGTTTCATGGTCTGCACAATAAGAGCATATGAATTACATAAGAAACAAGTATAAGTAAATGATGCAAGGAATATAGTAAGATGAACTGTAGGTATGAAAGACATGAGTAATTGTTCAATCTAATGTTCATTTTGGTGACAATTAACTACAGGGAATGATTTGAGAGACTTATTCATCACGTACATGTATTTCTGACACAAAACTTCTTCTACAAGAATAAACGATATTAGAGCAGTGGGTTTCAAGAGCACAACCTCTCAATTTCCCTCCTCTCCTTCTCAAAAAATATGTAATTTTCACAATAATAGAAAATGAATGAAATAATAAGAATCACAGTAATAGAAAATATTTAAAATATTATAAATCACACTTGTAGAAATTAAATATGATAATGCTAATTAGAATAATATAATTATAAACTAAGTAATCACCTTGGCCTCAGAAATAAAATGATAAGTACAATAGTATTAAAATAACAAAATCCTCACCTTCTCCCTAGAAATAAAATAATAATAATTACAACAATAGAAAATAAATGAAACAATAATTATAGGAATAGAAAAAATTAAATAATAATAATTACAAAAATGAAAAAAAATAAAAAAATAACAATCACAATAACATAAAAATAAAACAACTGCTCACCTTATCCCTGGAAATAAAATATTAAATTCTAATTACATTAACAAAAATTTACAAAATCACTCACCTTGCCCCAGGAAGTACACCTTGTAGTAGGAGGACACAAGATCCAGCTCCTCCACCTTCAGGGAGGTCTTCACGTAAGGACACAGCTCCTGTTTGCGGAGACCACCCACCCCCAGAAGGGCAGGGCTCACAATGGGTATGACCGTTTTTATGCTTTTGTACCTGGATGACTTTTCTTTAGGTTTATTCTGGACCTCCCCTGGCTTGTTCATTCCCTCTAGCTTGTTCGCATCCGAGTCACTGAGGTCGCTGGGGTGAGGCTCGACAATGCCAACGATCGATGCCAAGGCTGGCCGATGCAGGTATTGGCACGGGTGCCGCAGGATGTAATGTGCGTTGAGACCATCACAGCCCTCGGGTGAGGAGTTGGACGTCTCAGGAACGGGGAACTTGTGGTTGAGCGTCGTGTTGGTGCGGCTGAAGGGAACATTCTGCTTCAGCAGCTGCAGTGCAGATATTGCCTTTGCTTTGTTGATCACCTGAGTCGACCCCGTGTCTCGGGTCAGGCTCACCATCCTCTGGCTCTCGCCGCCAAGCTCATTGGAGAAGTACGGGCACCTGATGATTAAATTAGATTATTAGTCAGTTTAAGCCTCCCTATTGGTCACAAATGCAATCCAAAAAGAGGGAAGGAGGAAGGCCCCATTTAGTTCGGAGTTGAGGGAATGCAAAATCTACGCACAAGATGCATACAAACAGTAAGTTGAGAAAGAAGTTCACGAAATGTGATAAAAGTTGAAGAAGGAAGTAGGAGCTGAAAAACAGAGCAGCAGCCAATCAAAAAAAGGTGGTCCATAACAAAATAAAAAGATCTTCTATTTTATTCTACCACCCAAAAGAAGGCCTACCTAACCCTCAGCTCGGGACCTCACATACTTTCCTCTTGAGAGTGCCAAAAAAATTTTCCTTGTAATAATTTCACCTTAACTTTGAATTTGCTTTTTCCTTACATTAATTTTACCTTATTCTTGAATTTACTATACATGAGTTTTACAGCACCCTCAAATTTATTTCCCCTTGCATGAATTTTGCCTCACATTTACATTCATCTTCCTCTTGAATGAATTTAAATATAACTTCATCTTCCTCAAGAAATAGATTAATCTTCATCCCAAATTTCATCCTCATCTTGAATTAATTTAACCATTAATATAAATTTGCATTCCGAAAAATTAATTAAACCTTCACCTTGTATGTATTTCCCCTTTATGTTCAATTATAAAAATTAAATTTCCTTTCCCAGCTAAATACATAATGGCTTTGCAAGAATGCTAAGGCAATTCAGTCATACATTCTAGTGTCCTCTTAATCATTATCTAAGTGACAACAAAATACATAATAGAAAACATATCTTTAAAGATTTGTTTCTTTGCACTTTTATTTATATTTGGATTTCCAAAAAGTAACCCCGTTATATCTAAAATATATTCCTTACAGTTTCAGAATTATCATTCAAAACACTATAAGTACATATTAAAGATCTTATCAAAAAGGGCTCACTGCTTGGAAGAAAATGTAAAAAAAACATGTAATGTGGGTTGAGAAAATCCTTCGAGTCTTTTTTTCAAATTCAAAGCAAAGCTCCTGATAATTTGTTTTTACCAAAAAAATTTACTCTCAATAAATTACTCATGTCTTGTTTTGAAGTTTCAGACTCACTTTATAGATAAAACCTTGTGTAGAATTTTACTGATGAAAAAGTGCAAAGTTATTCTCAATAATAATTAATAATATTTTAAATTTTAACTATGCACACGTATCTTGAGGAAAAAACTGAACAGTAAAATTAGATTAAACAAGTATCAACTTTATGGGAAATAAATTTTTTACAATGGCACAGGATTATCAGTCAGTTAAGTAGCTGTAGATTGCTAAATCTCCTATTAGTGATACCATGGCTAGATTTGAGGTATTAGTGATACCATGGCTAGATTTGAGGTATTAGTGATACCATGGCTAGATTTGAGGTATTAGTGATACCATGGCTAGATTTGAGGTATTAGTGATACCATGGCTTGATTTGAGGTATTAGTGATACCATGGCTAGATCAGTAATTAGCACTGCTGAGAATCATCCCAAAAAGGGGCACAATCATAAAGCTCATCCCTAAAGAAGTTATTTGACAAAATGCAAGAAAAATTGTGGCTCAGATCAAAGTTTCAGAGGACAAATTGAAAAGCTCAATAGGTCAAGAGAGAACCATTTAGGAAATAGAGCATCACTCACGACAGCAGTAGTTCATTTTCTCGACCGTCTCCCTTCTCGATGGTGTCGACGTTGATCGCAGACTCGGAGGACCCCAGCAAAGAAGCGTCGGTGAGAGCCGAGTCAGCATCACCATCCATGGCACCAACATTGTTGCAGTTGCTATCCTTAGTGCCCTGTTCAGGACTGCTACTGCTATTATTGTTGTTCTGGGCATCAGCGCTGTTTTTTGCAGAGCTGTTGTACGCAACAGCAGCAGCCGTTGCGCCAGTGACAGCCGTGTAGTTGGAGTTCAGAATGGACTGCATGTACTGGGGGAGGAGCACACACGACATTGACTTGATGTCGTGGTGGGCAAAGCATGGTCGGAAAAAGTACTGAGTTTGAAAGCAATGGCTCTGGCCTGGCCAATTGGAGAATGCCGTTCCACCAACATTGTTGCTGTTCTCGTCACTTGAGGTATTGTTTGCGTTACTGTTGCTACTGTCTTTGTCCAAGTTGTTAGATATATGGCTAGACTTAAAACTACTGGCATTATTATTTCTATTGGCTTTAGTATGGTTAGAAGTCCTTTGGTTTGTACTATGGTTGCCATCTTTAGTATTTGAAGGTGCAGCACCCACAACTTTTTGAGATCTTACAGAGCTTTGGACACCACCATCTACACTGTCACTCCTAGGTGGCACTGCAAGGTCTGCAGTTCTGCTGGTGGACGAGAGACGGCTGTCCGCAACGAGCTCCAGGGAGCCTAACTCTGAAATGAGGTCGTCAACTTTGGCATAGGTGCTGGAAAAGCTGGTGTCCGCATTGGATCCCCCAGTGGAGCACAAAAGGGATGTTGCTCGCAAGCCTCCCCCACTCTTTGAGGAATTCTTTGGTGTAGAGTGGGTGGAAGAATCTGCAGAGTTGCCACCAACACCACTAGAGGGGTGAACAAAGCTGCCACCAACACCACTAGAGGGGTGAACAAAGCTGCCACCAACACCAGGTTCACCTTTTCCACCAGGTTTGTTGGTTGTTCCTAACTCCTGGCTGGAGAACACAGACATGGAGGAATATTTTGTACCATCAATCTTTGAAGAAGAGCTTTCAGTTTTTGTGCTACTGTACAGTTTTTTCAAGAAAAAAGACTTTTCTTTGTCTCCCTTGAGCTTGCTGGGCAACCGTTTGGGTCTGGGCTTTGGGGAACTTGAGCTACACGAGGCTTCATCCGACTGCTTCAAGCTCAAATCCCCATGGCCGTCATTCTCACTGCTGTAGCGACTGATGACATCTATGCTGCCCTGAGATCCAAACTCTCGATGTAGCCGAGGGGGCGCAGATCCATCACACTTTGTAGTCCAACTGCTCTTTTGAGGACCCTCGTCCAACACAGAGCTTGTGCGATCAATGTCCAAATCTAAACTGGAGCTGCTCTGATGGTGGTGCTGATATTTCTTGCCATGAAGAGACTCATTGTGAAAAAATGAACTGTTAGGAAGGTGCGTGTCAACGATGGGGTGATAGTTGCCATCAACGTGGCTGCCCAAAGAAGATTTGCTCAGGGGCTCCCCCGACGAGGACTTGTGGAGATCACTGATGTTGTGCTGATTGGACTTACGAATGCTGCGGCTGCTAAACATGGAGATCTTGTGTGTCTTCTTCTCGTTACATGAAGCCCTCGTAACCTCAGACCTGCTGAACTTGCTGCTGCCACTGGAAGAAATGGAGTAGCCAGACACAGAAGCAGCGTCTGTGGCATGAGCGGAGGTCTCCCCGAAGCATCTGAAGCTCTTCTTCTGTTGGGTTTTTTCCTTGCCATCAACATGACCATTGGACGTAAACACCTGCACTTGCTGACTCACAAAGCCGGAGGATATTGTGCCTTCACTGCCATGCATGCTCAGGGCACCCTGTGATACCTCGGAGGAACTTGTTCCAGGCAGCACGGAGTGGAGGGACAGGCCAGCGTTCAATTTCAAAGGGCTGCTGCTTTGCTTCTTGAAGTTGGGGAGGGTTCCAGACACGTTGTGGGTGGCAGGGGTCAACTGACACAGACTCGACTTGTTCTCAAAGACAACTGTGTTGTCAAAAGCACTGAACTTCTTTGTGCGGTTGTTGCCGAGAGATCCATCGTCACAACCGAGGCCCACGTCACGGGTGATCATTTTTGAGCTCTACATTGATGTGGTGCTCAGAGTGTTAGGGTAAATTCAAAATAAAATATGGGAGCATAGGGTAAATAAAAACAGGGAAGGGCACAACAAAACATGAAATTAGTTGCCTACCAACAACAGTCAATTGTCATCTATGAGAATCATGGTCACAACTCTGCAGCAAAAGATGGTAGAAAAATGTCAATTACACATTTCCTTACCAAAATAATTCAATTAAATTAACGGGTTGACCACGCTTTTGATGAGCGTACCTATGATACAAGCTTGGCTTCATCAATTCCACAATTTCCAGTGTATTAATCCATCAGATTTGAGTAGGAATGAATTTCACGTAAATTCTTACAAAATAGGAAGGTGTGTCATGTGATTTATCAAATATTATTGTACTTTATTGACGGGCCGTGTGCACTCGGCTTCATCAACTCTCGAGAGATTGAATTTTTTATTTCTTACGGCCTTTCTTTCATTTTGCTTTCTTTTACTTAAAATAAAGGGGATGGACTAGTAAATATCATATAAAAATAAAAATTTATACAGATCAAACTAAGTAGATGCTTCTTTAGCCTCACACAATCCACACAAGACAAGTACTAGCACAAAATTTAACATACAAGATATGTTGAAAAATTTTCATCAGTGCACAACACTCTTATCTAAATACGTTTTCTACAGTGCATTGGTCCCTGCACTAATTTCAGAGAAGTTACGTCTGAAAACCTTGCTCCACAACACAAACACGAGGTGGACATTATATTATAAAATTGTTCCTAAAATCACTCATTCCAAAAAGTCAAGAGATGGCCCTTCTAAAATAACTCCATTTATAGACGAGGTAGGCTGATTTCACAACAATTAATCACCGATAGATAGATCACAGAAAAAAATGATATAATGAATGACAACACAACCGACTCATGACAGGTACGTACACGAACACCTAACACACAAGTTTTGTAAACTTTTTTCCAGCCAAGATTAACGACCTCAAATTCTTACGCAAACTAGAGACGAAAAGCGTGAGGTTTACGTAAGTAAGAGCGCATTACTCATCACATCAATTTCGGAAAAGGAAGGTTAGCACTGGCGTATCACTCAGACGAGTAATTAGCGGTTGTAAAAGGTAACTATAACTGAAATAATTAGTTCACTGATTGATGATAGCTTCCCACAGGGCTTCTAGATCACACGTACGGAATGCACACACTAAAGAACGAGTAGCTTCGTCTTCACAATGAATGAAAGAGCGTTGTGTTTTGAAGGGAGTTGCCACACACCTCCACCAGTTGAACGTTTGTTCCTACAGCCTGACGCAGCGAGTTATTTGAAGCACATACAGTTAATCGAATAACAAGCAAAGTCAACGTAAATGAAACAAGTTTCTTAATCATAGAGTGTCAGTAAGCCTGGCTTTTGCGATACAGAAATAAATTGAGCAACCTGAAACAGGAAGTGTGAGGGTAGGGTGAAGGGGAAGGGGGAGGATGAGCGAATAGAAGGTACGATGAGACGTGATTACCTCAGTCGAATTCAGCAGGAACGGAAAGTATCTTGATAAGGTATCGCGTTTTCCTTATCTCTTCGTCTCTGCTTACGAGATTCACATGGACTTATCTATGTAAGCAAGTTCCGGTACAGTTTGAGGGTTTTATTACAAATTTAATTTTTGAAGAAATAAAGAAGTAATTCAACGTGGGAAAAAACGGCATGGCAACGGCATCCACGTCCTCCAGTCCTTGACAAAGTCGTACGTGTTGAGAAATAGTTTCTCACTTATTAAATGCAAACATTATTGGCAGAAAAAGAAGCGAGAGGGAGAATGAAAACAAAAAAATATATAATATCCACCACTGATTTACTGAACTGTTTACGTGTTTTGATTTCAATTAAGTTGTGTGATTACTCAATTTTTTGGAGAACGTTACTTTTATAAGCATGCAATTTATTTATACATTATAATTATGTATATCTTCTCTTTATTGTATGAATTTTTATTTTAAGCATTGTATATTATGAATCAAAAAGTTTCACAGCGTTTTTAGTACCAGCAAAAAAGTTATGTACAATTATGTTAAAATATTAAAAAAGTCCTTGAAGTGATTATATTGTAGAATACATGGTCTTCATAAATTAAGCAACCAATTAATTGATTAATTAATCAACCAACGATAACATTTAATCGGCAATAAAAAGTTGCGAACACATATTTTAATTCATGAGGACAGTTTCTCTTTTCGTTTTCTTCGGCATAAAATTTTCCGTACTGATTGCTTTCTAAGCTTTAGGTGAAGTACTGTGATAAGGCGTGTCTCCTAGAAAAACGTAATTTGCCTCATGTGCATCACCAGGTATTCGTGGAGTTAGCATCCGCTTACGTGGAAATTCACGATGACTTTCATAGTCCGTTTGATTTATGCCTAAAATTCATGTAGCGACGTCAGCTGTAACGAAACACTAACTGTCCAAGAAAATTTTTCCCCAAGAAATTTTTCATGTGGTCCGACCAAACGCAATAATCCTTTAAGAGCTTTAAGGACATTGAAAACTTGCAATTCACGGAGATATAAGCAGAATTTGCGCTGTGTTTTTAATTAAAAAACCACTTCAGGTTACTAAAGTGATTATTATTGTAGCTCAGCTGATTGGCTAGCCCTATGCCTCACCCTAACCAATCACTGATAAGAATCCAGATAAGTCACCACCACCGGCAGCTCAACACCGTGGAGACATTTCGCGTCACAATCAAATAGAAGAACATACATTTTTATTCAACAAATTACTATTATTATTTTCGCTTTGTTAGAATTAAATTTTCCACTTTCATTTTGAAAGCGAGTAAGTAAATAACAAGCTTGAAACACTAAAAATTTCTTCTGACTAACTTCATTCACTAGGCTACGTTTCGAGAATTCAAAGTCCAACAACCCCCAGAAACAGTTAATGAATCTAGTACGGGAAGCTTACGTCNAGGGTGTCTCAAAAAAATGTACTCACACTTCAAATGACCAGAAAAACATTTATGAACGTTGAGTAAAACGGAATGGCTTCGAATAAAGAAGACTAATGTTGAAGAATAACGCTCGCAAATGTTCAAATTGATGATCATTTTCGTCCAGACAACGCTAAAACGGGCATCAAGGATTCGCAAATGTCACGAAACAGGTCATTCGGAATATCGGGAAATAGCATTCCAATTTCCAATTTCAATGTAATGGTCTTCTAATAACATTTCAGGACAAACTTTCTCTCTTCCAAGCTAAGTTGACTTTCTGTCATGCTGTGATGAATTGAATACACCTGTAATTCAAAAAAGGCAGCATATTAGCGACAGTATGTACATTTGTGCATTTTCAGACATTTTATGTCTCAAAAAGTATGAGTATATTTTGTTGAGACACCCTGTGTGATCAAAATATTACTAGAAGCAGTGACTTCTATAATCTTTACCTAGTCGCTAGATCATAGTCAATCGTAGGAAAGTTAACGCCGTAGTTCTAACGAAAGGTGTCGAAAAATTTATCCTTTAACCTAAAAAGTTTTTCTTTTTGGTCTTGGCCTTCATGGTGTTTGAGTGATTTTAGAAAATTGTTCCACGTACTTATAGAAATCCACTCAAGTGGCATCACAAAGGTATACAATTTCCGTGTCTCCAATACGCACAGCTTGCTGCGCTGGCAGAAGAAGCGTATACACCGCAACGAAACGAAAAGGTTAAATGAAAATAATGAAATAAAAACGACACTCGTGCACGAGATCTGTTTTAAGGTACGCCGATTGTCCCCGTCAGAAAAAATGAACAATAATTTGAATAGGAAAGTAAATTGTCTGCCTAATCCACAAAAGAGTCCTGTGACAAGTGATGCTGATTATGTGTCAAGTAGCTTAGCTATCACTGAGGAGCGCGCGGTAGCTCTCCAAGCTACGGTCAGAAACTATCGGCATGTGAGTCCAGCACTAATCTACGTATCCCTCGAAGTGCTGCTAAGATCCCACGATATACTGCAAAACAATTCACTACGGAGCAAAATAAGAACAGGCAGTAGGTTTAAGCTATACTCCATACGAGGATGAATGAAAAGTCAAAAGTATAAAAATACTTCAACTTTATTAAGAAAAACAGAACTAAGATACACTTATGATTAATACAGCATTATTACTTTAGTGAAAGTTAGTGAAACCCCAACTCAAAGAATCACTTTTACCAACAGAAATTCCTTCTCACCGAAAGGAAAAACAGAGGCGAATGCAAGTAAATGCCTGAGCTAAAAGCAAAGGCCTCATCGGAATAACAAACGAGTCACCTCACAAAAAAAAGGCGAGGAAAATGAAAAATTAGGTTCCACTATCTTCAAAATTTTTACCAACAGCAGATAGTCACAACTATGGCTGCTGAATGTGCTGCATGTAACTCGGGGCATGCCTAGTTCCCTAGGACAGCTATCAAGAACAGATGCTTTAAACATACCCAAATAAAGAGAAACTCGGGAATCCTACTAACCTCCCGCAGGATGCAAGTCACCCTAGGTAAGGGATAATCCCTATCAGCCCCAGCCATACTAGCGGAACTAAAGCAAAAAATATTTTAGCATCTATTCAAAAATGTCCGGCTATCAATGTCTGACACACCGAACAAATACTTCAATGATAGTCGACCATAGAGAAAAATGAAACGCACAGACAATAATTGAATAAAAATATAATGTAGAGAACTAGCAGAGTGCGTGGCATTTCGAAAATATAAGATGTAACACACATGTAAACGGAAATAAATTGGTCAAACATAACAAGGAAATATGTAGAAATATTGATAAAATGGCAGTATGCTGTTAGAAAAGAAATGACAGCACGCAGAGTAGAACAAACTTTGTAGTTCTCCTCTAACGCACTTTTTTCTTATTTTTCTTGAAACAGATATAAGTTTGCGCGGTTGAGCACACACATGGCGTAGAAAACCTTGATTCCAAATATATGCTTCAGCCTAACTTGTTCCCAGGTCTACACCCCTACTCAGAGTTGTTAAAAAGTTAAACTTAATTGATCCAGCTTCAGAAATGTTAAATTAACAAATTAATATATAAATATTCCTTTAAATAAAAGGGACCTCATAAACATGAGGTTTAAGGTAAAACAAATAATCTCGAAACCAAGCGACAGAAAATACAATTATTATTTCAATTTCTTAAACAATCATTCCCCATAATTCAGGGGACCAAACAAACCATCAACAAAGAAAAAAAATTAAAAGTGAATTAGAAGTCAAAACCATTTCAAGATCTCATTAGATCACCAGTCAGAATGAGAATACGAGCCGTGCCAACTGTGTACACAAGTCAATAAGAATGAAGCGCTACCTATAGGAAAGACTGAAATTCGAGGAGAAATTCCCATTGGAAATTTTGGCAACGCTCATGAGACTTGAGGGCGCGCTTTCTTTAGAATAACTCAATTGATGAAAGAACGAGCGCATTTCAAGCAACAGACTTGTTTATTAGTCTCGAACATGATTTCATTGCTGTCTAACACTACGGTGAATTGCTTTGAGGCAAGATAGGAAGTCTGATTGCGAGCAGGCTTCTGGACCTTTACTTCACTTCATTTGGAGCAAAGAAATTTTAATGATTAGAAGTTAGGAAATAACAACCCGGATGTGAAGAAATCAGACGAAAGACATTCAAACGAAAAATAAGGAATTGAAAATTTGAACTTATCAGTCCAATCAAAAAACTTCAGAAACTGGAAATGAGGATCCCAAGAACAGCTCTAAACACGTGGACAAAACCAACTTGAAAGATTTGCATGCACTAAATTGAATTAAATTCAACTGATTATTACTGATACCCAGAGCTGGGAACGCATGAAAAAAAACAAAGAACCAAAAAACCAAAGCGGCGAAGGAAGTAAAGAAATGCACAATTCCCATCTACATATCAACAGCAGGGAAACATGAGTCAATAGCGTTAAGAATATGGTAATCATGCACAAATTTTGGCATGTTATACTCCATATCTGATGAAACAAACAAGACTGGCAACACTACACACAAAATAGTGGAAATCACCATCAGGAGCACGAAAACTAAGATCTTGATCACAAGCACACGGCAACTTGAATGCTTTCAGTATTCTCACTTCAACAGACAACTTTCACACACAACACCAAAATGGTTGCCCCATAACAATATTCTGCTAATAATTCGTTATAGATGCATTATTTTACAGCAATACGTGCGTGTATCTCAAACAAACTTGTTTTATAAATAAATCAACGAACAGACGAGCAAGGGTTTACTAGGTACTAAACTGTAAAAGTTAAACTCAAAACAAAATGTATACATAACAAATATTACATATAAGTTCAATACAATTCCAATAAGCACTGTGTTAAAGAAACGCTGATATTTTGACTGCAAGGTAGGAAGGCCAAGAGAGACTCGATACTAAAAGCTTCCTAGTCCTTCCACTTGCAAGGTCTCGTTTCCAAATTGCAACAAAACGACCCACTGTAACTGGTGGCTACATCAAAATTAAGCCACAAACATTCAGAACGGAATTAAAGAGCCGGCAAAACATTCAGCATACAGAAACAGAGAATATTGTCGATAATCGAGTGAAAAGACAACTTATCCGAACACTCAAAGTGCACGTATTAAAATAAGCCCTACATATTTATGACTTGAAGCAAGCATCGCATCCAGGGTGAATATTCCATCGTTCAAGTTGAAGCTCGATATCGCACAAAACAGTCCAGATGATACCGCATAACTGGATGGGAGACTGTATAAACAGCGACCCTCACATATTTAAGGTTTTCAAATGAAGAACCATAAAATTTTCACAACAATACCCATCAAATATACGTTATCCAAAACGGCATACTAAATTTACCTGAAACAAGCACGTAAATAGCAGGCTAGATGGTGCGGACAGCAAAACCGGGATGTTGCTTGATAACCTCGTCTAACTTCGCAGCAAACAGTTGGCTTTGAATGGGTGCTCCGAGCTCACACTCAGGGTTGTGCACCACATACTCCACGTACACCTGCAATGCCAAGAGTACGATACACCAAGATCTTTACATACATCTAAATTGAGAATTCAAAGTCCAACAACCCCCAGAAACAGTTAATGAATCTAGTACGGGAAGCTTACGTCCTCCACAAGGTTTTTCAAATCAAATAAATGTACGAGGAGCTCGTGGGATTCGAACTCGGGACTAGAAATTACCACGCCAGCGCACTATCGACTGCGCTATCGATCACCCAAAAGATGACCGAAGCGCAACGAAAGCAATGCTGATCGATAGCGCAGTCGATAGTGCGCTGGCGTGGTAATTTCTAGTCCCGAGTTCGAATCCCACGAGCTCCTCGTACATACATCTAAATTCTGAAGAATCTGAGATAATTTGTACTTCTAAAATTTAAACTCAGCACAGTTCACTAGGTACAACTGCAGCTCATACCAAAACACTAACACCTGAATTGTTTATGTGAAAATGCTGCCTTGATGTCTGAACAGTTTGAAACTTACACTACCGCAGTGTTCAGGGCGAGTCTCAACAGTCCAAAGAAAGAGGAGTAACATGTGTAAGGAAAGTTTTAGTTGAATTTTTTCCATCAGTAATAATTGAGCTGAGAAGATGACATAGCAAACTGAAGAAAGCAGTCGATGTTTGGTAAATATATTGGTCCTGTAAGATGAAGTGAGCTAAATCATAATGAAAGAAAGTGTGCGAGCTGCGTAGTGGCAAAGGCAACAGAGAGACAGACAGAGGGAAAGCCAAGTCGAGGCTAAAAATACTAACGCGTGTAGACGTATAACAAATTATAGATTAAATGTTAGTTTAAGCCTCCCTAATCGCTACAAAAAAAAAAGCGTATCGAAGAGAGGAAGGAGGAAGGCACCATTTAGCATGGAGGTAAGGGAATGCGGAATCTAAGCAGAAGGGTCATAGAAACAGTAAGTTGGGAAAGAAGTTCATGAAACAAGATGAAAGTTGAAGAAGAAAGTAGAAGGTGCTGAAAAACAGGACAGCAGTGAACCGAAAAAGGTGGTCCTTTACGTAGCAAAAAATATTTCCTTTCAATAAAAAGAAGGCCTACGTAACTCTCAGCTCGGGCCCTCACATCTTCCCCCTGGGAGCGCTAATTCCCATAGATACAATAATTGTGTCCCCCTGAGGGGGTAAACGTATAACAATTGAAGGTGAACAGAAGAAATGATAATGAACAGCTAAGCTCATTGAATTGAAGACAGTGCAGTACCAAAGTCTTAAATTATAGCACATTAGCTCCAGACGAGGTGGTCGAATATTTTGTCAGTATTTATGCACTAACGATTACAGAGCTTATTAGGTACAATAAATGTGACGATTTTCTTCAGAAAATTCAGCCAAAGAAGGATACACGGATGAAAGACGAGTCGTAAACAAATTATCACCCAATAGTAAATAAGTCAAGTTATTTAACGAACGCCAAGCCAATTCAATGAAAAACATTTCATTTGATCTTAAATGTTGACCACGTAATGTTAATGACTTGGAAAGCATGAGATAAAACGTAATGCAAAGCTTACTATTGACAAAACGCGAGGTTACCATGAGGAAACTGAGAAGAAGGTACAGCCCTGTGACAAATAGAAAAAACAGTGAAGGAAACAAGAGACGAAGACAAAATGTGGCATCGACATTAAATTAAGGCAGTAAAAGAGACATGAGTGCTTCACTAATGACTGCCGAAGAAGGACAGCTTTTTAATAATGATAGGACTAGCGTAGCAAGCGATAAAAAAATAAAAACCTTAGCAGAATTTGAAATACAAAAATTTGGTAAAGTGGGGCTTAAAACAGAAACTGTTCGACTAAGAAATGAAAAATAAGAAAGGTGAAGGCACTAAATGATGAAATTCGCGTCACACTACATGTTAACAAAGGATTGCCAAAAACTTTTCATGGCTGTTCAACGTTACAGCGCTGTAATAACGAGAGCGGTAGTGAATTGTACCTGGCTGCGCCATGCCCATAGCTCAAGGAGAACCATCACACATGCGATCAAAACTGAAATTCACAAAGCTCGATGAGTCTATCCTATGTAGGAGACACTTTGGATGAGGAAAATTCTAATTAAGAAATGATAGTAGCCTTGCACATTCAAACCGAAGGTGTAACTTCATGAGTGTGAGGTTTTTTTTTACTTGAGAAATTCTTGTAGAAATATAATGGAAGATGAATTAAATTGTACTTTTAACATGGCACAATTATCTAATTATGCCACTAATAAAAGCATAAGGATCATATTCAAGAAGGTGTGATGATTCATAATACGAGAAAAAGAGGTTAGCCTATCACAGATTCAATCAATAGTCACAGACTCAATAGTCACTATTGAATGCCATGGGTGGGTATAAGGGGACACAACACATGAACCAAAAAAGGGCAGTGTGTATGTAGAGAATTCCCATGCATGAGAAGTATATACATTGATGATGGAAAGACTCCGGACGCCAAACAAGAACAAACACAGAGGCGCAAAATAAATCTTTGGCTGCCCATAGCACAAAAGAGAAAGCAAAAAAGGAAGATACAGCCTGACAACTCAAACATAAAATTGAAGTCAGAGCAGACTAATGAACAAAACCACAGCAAGATGAGGAGAAAGTCGTCTCAACTTGAGCTGTGCGGTCTAAACAAGCAATTGATCAAATCAAGTCAATTAAGGGGATCAAGTCAATTAAGGGGATCAACTTATGAAACAACCAGATGTGCAATAACAAAACTGTAAAATTGCAAGCATTTCACATGCAAACCAATTTTACTAAATATGGAAAGAAATGATACAATTCTGTGAAATGAACAACTGAAGGTATTGTATCTGAAGCCAGTAGAAGACAGGCACACTCTTGCTTTTTAGCTTATTTTTCTAGAAAAAAATAATACCGTTAATGAGGGAATGAACTCAAACTCATGTCCTGGATGTGTCTACTTCTTTCTCTCAAAAAGTCTGAATCATGTAAAAAATCATTATACCAAATATATTTCTTAGTTAACTTATCAAAAAAAACCTTTGCATCTAAACAAACTTAAAAAATGCCACTCTTACAAAATTCAGTATTCACTGCACAACAATCAAAGTTAGAACCACCAAAATGACACGTTTTAATGAATTAAAGCTTAACACAACCACCCATAAAAAGCAAAGAAGAATGTCAAGGCCCATGCACTGACCTGGGAGAAAATGAGGTGCAGCAGCTCCTTGACATTTTGCACTAGCAGGTCTGTGTTGAGCACAATGCGCAGTCTGGAGGGCGTCTCGTACAGGTGTAGTCTGTACTTGCTGGTGCTGTAGTGTAGGTACCCGTCCTTGATGTCAAATGGTGACACCTGCAAACAATTCTCTTTTAGTAAACAATCACTATTATTTGAGTAGTTGCCACAATGCGTTTGAAAGGTCAACCGCCTGGTTGAAAATTGGAGCTGATTTTGAAGTCATCACAATGACAAATACCTGTATGATTCTATGAGCACACAAAACCCTAGATCTTTCACTATAACTACCCAGAAGGACACAGAACAGCAGAATATCCTGGGGTAAAAAACATCCAATTGTAATTCAGCTCAATAGAGATAAGTGTTCACCTTTGGGACTTTAGAATGATATTCAAGAACTGTGCACACAAGACAGGAAGCAATAGTTACCAAACAGTGGTGACTATCTGACACCAAAGGCTGGTGTACAAGTGTATGAAATAGAATTTCATTCGTCTTAAACATTACAGTACGCGGGGATACGACATAGAAGGTGGCTTTCTTTATTACGGGTAATAAAAACAGACACGCCGGCTACGACATTAATCTCAAAAAGCGCGTCTCAGAGGACCTGTATCATAAAAGCTCACCGCAGATATAAAACGATGTCGCTCCGCTGGAGCGCCCGTCATATGAATTGGTCAAGGATTATAGA
>JACJUY010003105.1:30756-47697 GCA_014220935.1 Platorchestia sp. MABIK | reverse complement strand
AGATAAAGACGTACTCTCTAGAACCGAACCTCTAGGACCTCAGAACAAGAAAAATCGTGACAACCCGAATACCCCAAAACCGACAAGGCCCGAAAAAAGTGTAAATAGTATAGACAGCTGGTGTCTGAATTCGTGTTTGAATTGAAGTATGAATGTAATCTTAAAGAGAATGTACTGCACAAAATACAGGCATTGCTCGAATAGAAAAAACATAAAATTTTTCTTTTGCAAATAAAAAAGAACCATCACAACAGTGTGGGTCTGGAAAATGTTTCATCTATTTCCTGAACTGATGGTGACTACATCAAAAATGTTGGATTTTCAGGCGTAACAGTACAACAGAAGTCCGCTTAATTACGATTTAGTCATTTGTCCATATCTTAAGTGTTTGAATAGAATACGTTCCAAATCATTAAACTTGAATGAGTATATTTTCAAACAGTAAAAATTTAAATCTAACAGGTTATTAGCTGGCCTTACAATTTATATGAGTTCTAGCACAGCAACATCCTGTGCATCAGAACAAAACCACGAATTTCTTTCATTCTCGACGTCTGTTCTTGAGGACAGTACTTACGAGTACCAGGCAATTACAGATTAGATTAGATGTTAGTTTAAGAAAAAGAAAAACAGTTTATTTCTAATAAAACTGATACATCAAATACCGTAAAACTGGGTTTTAAATGCCTCAGCATAAAGATCCTCAATATATAAACACACATATTGTAGGTATTATAATAATAGCCATGTCAATAGTTAAACGTTGCAGAGAAAACGCTTCGGTTAGTGCCCACTTCCACTCATAAAGTGGGAAGAATTAGCTTACGCTTTTGCGATGTTAGGAAATATTTTTGAAGGTTGAATTTGTGAAGGAAATTAGTAAGACTAAAAGGTTGACGTGGTAGTAATATAGAACTCTTATACGCTTAATCATGAACTAGCACACCAGTAGGTCAGGAGAAAATGTTTCACCACAAACTGCTATCATATTTCCTGCATAAATAATGCTGTCATAGTCAGGAACAAACAAATGATTACTGCGCAATGCAAACCAAAAAATTTTACAACACGAATGGAAAAATTCGTGAAATTAACTACCTAATTAAAGCTATCACAAAGTACTCCCGAGCGTCACACAAGCTAAAACAAACACAAGTATTAAAATAGTGTATAACGAAATATTTTGCGACACGAATAGAAACATAGAAATAGAAACATTGAAAGTTTGAAACAAACATTTAGACTGTTGATTACGTATCTCCATGCTAATTTCGGTAGACTGATGGGATGTAACAGTACTCAGATGAAATTGCCCAAACAAAATACTGTATTTAAATAAAGATCCTTAGTTGGTAGACGTACATGGGTGTCATAATAGGTGTCAGTTAACCTCCCTAACCGCTACAAAGGCGTTCTAAAAAGAGAAAGGAGAAAGACACCATTTAGTACGGAGTTACGGGAATACGGAATCTATGCCCAAGATGCATAGAAACAAAGAGTTGAAAAAGATGTTAATGATGTAAGACAAAAGTTCAAATAGAAAGTATTAGATGCTTAAAAACAGGACAGAGGTAAACCGAAAGAAGATGCTCCGTAACAAAATACACAAAAAACTATTCCTTCCACCAAAAGTAAGGCCTGTCTAACCTCTAGCTCGGGACCTTACATAATCCATCTAGAAGCGAAAATTCCCATAGACAAAATAGTTGTATCGTCCTGAGGGGTTCAGGCAATATAGTGCTTCAACCTTAAGATCTTGCCGTATTTGTACTTTAATATCAAGAAAATATGGATATCATCTGAAAATATAATTCATTCATGCGTGTCTCATCACAACGTCACTGCGAAATTTTCAACGCGCAAATAACTTCTTACTATCATTTAATACTATTGAAACGAAGATTGAAAAACACAAAGCTTTGCCAGCTCAACTGTGTTCAATTTATTCAATTCTAAGCGCGGGAGCGTATGTTGGTTTCTTCAGTATGCATGTTCGAAATTTCCTTCTAATGTCCATAAATACCCTAGACACATTTTTCCATCTGGAATACAATAGGCATCTATCTAGATAATCAAATTAATCGGCTTTATTACAAAATAATTTGCTAAAAGTTATGTCTTGTAACTTTTTTGATGGTATAAAGGGTTCGCATTTCAAAAAAATATTGGCTGCCTTGCGTCTAACACGCTTCACCAACTTCTTTATCTGCCCTCATTGCAAATTTACTCATTATTTGAGCCATTTTATCATGTCGCTGTGTCTCTAGCGGCCGAAGAAGTCGCGAGTGCTGTAGCCTGAAATACCTGACACCACAGAGGTTGGTTTATTTTTCCAATACCTTTTTGGGTTAGAGAAGATATTTATTATAACCAAAAAAACAATCCAGTATCATCGATTTTATTTGAATTTCTGATTTGCATTAGTGCACTGATTTTCGAATGCCGCAAACTCTTTATCGACATTGAGCTTGTCATGAATCACTTTTCTTGAAAACTACAAAAAACAAATTCCCGTGCCGGGAATCGAACCCGGGCCTCGCGGGTGAGAGCCGCGTATCCTAGCCACTAGACCACACGGGAGATAACATTTGCTAAAATACCCAGAGAACACTATCAACATAAAATAGCACAAATTTGTCATTATTTGAATGTACGCCTAAATAAATCCAACTGATATGTGAACCAAGTAAATCTTTTATCGTAATATAGTAGGTTGAGGTAGATTCTAAGGAATTGGTAGAAAGACGTAATGGTGATGTCGAAAATTTTTTTTTAACTTGAACGCAACGTCAAAATTTGCCAGTATATGAATCAGAATGTCTGTACAAAACGCACATTTTTCTCAAGGACAATTTATTACATTGTTCAACATATGTATCCGTTATTAGCGAATCACGTCCAGATGATCCATCTCTTTTTAGTAAATTTGGACATATTTGAAAATTAAATCCCATTGCTTATTCTCTTCTTGTACTTTGCCTCAATATTTTATTGAACTATTGACATTACCTTTATAATAACTCTAATGGCTTCAGTACCAACTGAAGACCTAAATGCTGAGAATTATACAATCTTGTGATAAATTTGATGTTATATCTTCATTAGAAACTAACTATTTTGTTGCCTTTCTAACTGCCAGCAGAACTATTATTAAAAAAGAATTTTACATTTGTTGTTGAGTGGTGGAACACGTTTTTCGAGCCAGTTATTAAAGGTACTATTTTGATTTGTACGCAAGGAAAGATATTTCCTAACTTCTGCTATGTTGACTTCTCAGGTTTGAATATACTGAATTATAACTTCAGCCCATTATACTCTCATCATTATTCCCTGATGTTACAGAAGCGAAGATTCATGAGTCAATGGAAGTGGAGACTCAAATTTTTTTACATCAATGTCACTGTCCTCATTTTCAAACTGAGAACTCAATCATAGGAATACATTTTGTGTCCTCCTCTCAATATTTTGAACAAACATTGAAATGGGCTATTATAATATTTATGTACTTTTAGCGACTAGCTATCCTAATGTGAGGACATTTCGGCCACTAATAATTTTTGTATCAAATTCATTGGAAAAAACTTTTTCCCCCCTTATTCTCAACTTCAATTCCTCGTTTTCCAAGATCCTCAGCGTTTTCTATATGCTCAACAGAAATTTGTAACAAAGATTTCAACCACACTATTGGATTTTTAGATTTGTACAACTACCTTATAAATTATACACGAAAAAATAATTTCGCTTGAAATTGTTCATTTTTTGTCATTTTGTTATTCCATTAGATTCGCTCATGTTCATTAATTGTTACTCGGAAATCATCTACAAGTTGCTACTTGGCATTTACTACGTTTGATGTATCTTGAGCAACGGTCTATCTAAGCTTGACTACGAAAAATGATGGGGTAAAAATTGCGTTCTGTATTACAATCATACTTATTTTAAAAAACCAAGCGTTTGCAGTTCAAAGGGAAATGTGTAGAAGTTTGGTAAGTGAGAAATCAACTATGAGAAAACTGTAAATAAAAAAGTTTAAAACTGACCATAATAGTTCAACTGGGGAACGGGGGAAATGTTTGCAGAATTATTTTTATAATAACCAATGAATTTTTGACATCAAACGTCACATAAGTGTAATATGTGTGACAAAACATGTACATTCACACAGCTTAGCGTATGCCTCTGATAGTGTTTGGTGCATACGCAGCAAACGTGAATGTGTTTTGTATCATTTACAGGACTGGTGATGCTTCTTACGTAAAACAAATTTTTCACTAGGATTTTTCTAAAACAATTTTGAAGCCTTAAAATCATCGAAGCTCGTGGTATTGAATTGATATTAGTTTCGAAGTGCAGGAATTTTCATTACCTTAAGAAATACAGCTTCATTTAAACTTTACAATAATGCACGATAACGAGATTTTTCATGTCTGTGAGATCTAGATTTTAATTTTACTGAGCTATATCCTGTTTAAATTTCAGATTCATGTAGATATTTTTCCAGATTCAATTTAGCACCTCACGTGACCCATTTGTGTAAGCTATTTTTCAACTCCCTAAAGTATCTAATATTACACAAGTCCCATGAGTTCTTTGAAGACATATTTTACATGTCTTAAATCTTCCCTTCAATAACTCGAATTTTATAGATTATGAGTTAGTTTCAGCCTCCCTAACTTCAACAAAGGTTATGAAGCAGTGGTTCTTTATCTTTTTTTACCGATTCCCCACTTTCTATTGAGCCAACTTTCCATTCCCCACCACAGCAACTTCCGTTTACTTATCTGTGACATTCCTAACCCAGCAGTGTTGTCACTTTTACCCAACATGACATGCAATACCTCATTATGGTTGTTTTTGTTATTAAAACAGACTGTAAATGCTTGTGATTTGGTAAATAAGTCAACAATTAAATGTTATGTATTAAATTTTGAAATACGAGTACTATCGATTTTTTTTTGTGGATGGAAACAAATGAACGAAATTCCCCACAGGTTAAGAACCGCTGTTAGAAAGAGAATACGGATGAAATCATCAAGTGTGAAATTAACGAAACGCTAAGTCCATGCACAAGGTGTGTTCCCAAACAAGATCCCATGCGCACAGAAGCAGTAAGTTGAGAAAGGTCTTGAAGCAGGATAAAAGCGGAAGAAAATGAGAGGTGCTGAAAAACAGGACGGCAGTGAACCAAAAACTGTAACAAACTCCACCCCAAAAACCCTAGTTTATTTCAAGAAAAATGCCTACCTAATCAGAAGCTCGGGGCCACTCATTTTCCTTCTGGGTGTGCAAACTCTCATATATACAACAGCTGTATCCCATGAGTGAAAATTACAGAGAATCAGTGAAGACGTTTATGCATACAAAACGACAACCCTTTTGGCTTAGCTAAGAAAGTCAAGAGCGAAGTCCTAAAAAATTATAAATCAATTATCATCTGAAGCTCATTTTATCATGGCATTTTATGTAAATATTTTAACAAAGTTACGGAATGAATGAATTACAAATAAACTTGGAAGCCCTCATAATTAAAAAAGCCTCATTCCCACATGCACTGTCTCTTTTTTTCTACCAATACTGAAACAAGTGGGCCATTTCTGCACCTCCTACAGTTGTCAAAACGACATACATATTGGGACAACTCTCCTTGAAATGGTTTGAGTCGAAATGTAACAGTGGTGGTGTAAATACTACTCTAAAACGGCTATACACTAAATTATACACAGTGCACAGAAAACAATTTTACGAGCAAATTTACAATTTTTAACCATTTCATTAGAATATATTGTAATGGATGCAGGTTTGATCCCGCCGATGTCATCACCATTGTAATGGATGTTTCACCGCTGCCTCCGTTGTAATGGATCTTGGTCTCGATTATTCTCTGGCGCATGATCTTTCCGTATCGTTTCAATCATCGTGACATTACTATTCGTCACATTTATTATATTTTCTACTCTTTATTAATCATGGTATAATTGGAGCTGCCACCACCCTTAAAGGGAATATTTTCTATGTAATTAATATTATATTCAATGAAATTTTCTATGATCTTCGGTAATGTGTTTAGCGGTAATTATTTTCAAACGATCATCTTTCTTTCCTCCTTACTCATCTCACTACAAAAGGGTAAATAAAAGGCAACATGACATGCAATACCTCATTATGGTTGTTTTTGTTATTAAAACAGACTGTAAATGCTTGTGATTTGGTAAATAAGTCAACAATTAAATGTTATGTATTAAATTTTGAGGTAATGAAATGAAAAGGGATAAGACATGTATGTATGTTATCAACTCCATGACAGAATACGCATCCTACGTACTTAGAAGTTTGAAACAAGAGCATCTAGATATGTTTGCGAGGGGAACACTCATCTGGGTTGTGGGCAGATGTCGACATGCTGATCTCTCGCAGCAGGTCCACGGTCTCCGCGTCATGGCTGACAGTTGACGTTTGGAGTTACGCTCGATGGCACTATTTGGTCACTTTTGTATGGCGAAGGTGTGCTAACGTTGGTTATATATATTGCTGATGGCGCGAATATGTCGATATTTAACTGGGCGTAGTAAATTTATCTTTAATAGTTTATCTTTAGTATTTATCTTTAATAGCAAGAGGTATACCCTCAGTCCTAGCTGGACCGAGGCAGTCAAACGTTCACACTTATTTCTCTATTGCTCGCCCGTGCCTTACTGAGTACTCCCTCGAATCGCAACCGCCTCGATCGGCGCTCCCTCCTGAGATGCTAGTTAGTAATTTTGATATTAACGCTCTAGGATATAAACAGGAGCTACTTCCTAACAAATCAAATATATACATGGATAATTAATTCTATAAATATAGTTACACTAAAATCCCCATTCAGAAGACATGACATTAAGAAAATATAACATGTAATCATACGTCGATGTTCCTGGCAATTTATGTCGTTACCTCCGCGTCGTGTCGATGTTCAGTGTCCATCCTGGCGAGGCGATCTTTCTAGAAGGTATGTGATGATATACTCGCAGACTCAGACTTATGAAGTTCTTTTAGAACTTTTAATGGAGTGAAATGCTGGCCAGTCACCTCCTCCAGTTCTTAGTGTTGTTTCCTTTTCTTTGGTCGTAGACCATAGACAGTTATACTGAAGAGTATAACAATATCATTTGAAACGAATTATGACATTTAACACCGTGTGAACTTGCGAGAATCATTTCCCTTTTCATTGCATCAGCCTGAAGTGATATTTCAAAAAAGAAAATGACGAAAGGTCGTACTTCGAAATTATTCTCATTCCACAGTAATAACCAATAGCAGTGCTTTGTATTCGAGCATACTTTCAACGTAAACATCTCCCGCTCTGCAAGCACACAACTTGAAGACCATTGTTCGACAGGTCACGCACACACAAGCACAGTATGCATGGTATTTTTTGTGTAGTAGGTCAACCGCATGTCATATCCACTGAATTAACTTGATTAGCATAACATGCGATCACAGATGAGTGCGCAATAAAACACATCTTTTTACAAAATGAATGTTGTCTGTTAGCGTTTTTAATTATTCTGTGATCACTTTGAGCTCTATGAAAAAAGAATAACCGACTCTTTTCCCGCGTTGACCGCGAGCGGAGTTCGAGTGTAATTGGCTTCGCGAGTAAACCGATTTAAGTCGGATTGGTTGCATCGACAATCTAATTACTGCGGCTTTGTGTGTGCTTTGTGGGATATACTCTGGGTGGAAGCACTTTTGCTATACCAGCTTTACGAGGTATTGCCCAAGTGGAAACACCCTTGATAGAGTAGCTTTGGGGGACATTGCTGGCTGATCAAAACTGGTTAGTTAATTTGGACGACGGTTTCATGACGAATAATCTTGACAAAGCCCTCTGAACACTTTTGAAATTTATCTCATTCCTTCACAGTTCAACTAGATGAAAGACATCACACAACGCAAATTAATAAATATTATGTTAATTGTATATTAATTTTAGCCTGCCTAAACACAAAGGTTTCCCTAAGCGAGCAGGGAGGAAGGCACCATTTAGTGTAGAACTAAGGGGATTAATAAATCCATCCACGAAATGTGTCTAACATCCTTAGAATGTAAACAGTAAGTTTTAAAAATATTAAAAAACATGATAGAAGTTGAAGAAGAGAGCTCACAAGGTGCTGAAAAGTAAACAACAGTAAAATTTAAATTAGAAGTTAGCTTAGGTCTTCTAACAATAAAGGTGTTACAAATAGAGGGAAGATAGAAACAACATTTAGAGAGTTAAGGGAATACGGAATATTTTCGAAGTGTGCTCCCACACAATATCCCATGCGCGTAAAAACAGTGAGTTAGGAAGAAAGCTCATGAATCAAGTAAAAGTTGAAAAAAGTATTAGGTGCCTCAAAAAAAAGATAGTGGTGAACCGACAAAAGATGGTCCTTAACGAATTTTTTTTAATTTCAATTGAAAGGCCTAGCTAGCTAATTCTAATCGTTACAACTGTTGTATCCCCCCCGAGGAGATACAAATGTTTCCTCAAATAATTAACTTGAGCTTTCCGAATAGTTTAACTGCGCGTGCGAGCCTTTCCCCAGAAAGATATTTTCCTCAATTTGATGCGTAATATAAACAACGTGAAGTACTTGAATGCTGTTCATAAACAAACTTATTGCACAGAAATTATAGACGAACACGGAAAAATGCTATTCTACACCTGCAACCGCACAAATACATTTACAGCCATCATGGTTTGGAAGCAGTTGACCACTGCGTTTATAATGATCCATCGTGCGTGTCTATGATTTAGTATCATTTTATATTACAGCAAACTCAAATTGCATCGTTCAGCCACCATTTTNAAACGTGTCCTTCTTCGTAACGTTTATTTAAACACGACGTAGGGTATCTGAATCGTAAATCATTACAGTTTGTTTCCTATACTATATTCATCTCATAAAGGAATTAAAGTTTCCGAAGCTTTGGATGAGAGCCAAGATAACAAACTATATCGTAGGTAGGAAAAATTGTTCGCAACTAATTTTTCTTCTGTTATTTGGAATTTTAAAATGTCGCGCAACAGTCGAGAGAAAACTGCCCGTGTTCGAAATTTATTCCGCAATAGCAATTAAGAGTAGAAACTGAAAATTGATTAAATGCGTGCTTCCAGTTAGCGTGTAGATGAACGCAAAATTATTAGCATTTGATTGTTCCTGGTGATGTCTTGTCCAACGTAAAAAGCCAAAACCTTCTCCGAGTTTCATAAAAAACCAGGAAGCTTCGTCTTCTTCGTCGTTGGAAGCTTGCTAGCACCTTTGCTAGATGGCGCTGTCCCCTAATTCTCCACTTTACTGGGCTTTGATGAGCAATTCTTTGCTCTCGACGCACTTTTGTCACCGGCAATTTTATCCTCGAGTTTGCCTTAAATAAAATTTCCTCGGCGCCGAAAAATAGAAGAGAAGACTCAGCGTTAGGGAGGCTGAGACCTGCCAAGTTATGGCTGTGGAGGTGCCTGCAGGCTTTGCTTTGCTTTACGACCTCCGTACACTTGAAAAAAGACGAGTTTCTTTGCAGAGCGCAACATCCGAGACAGAGCAGTCTTCTGTCATATATTTTTTTCGCATTTTCGATCAAATAGTAAAGTTTTGAGCAGAAATTCTGCAGGAATGTATGCTGTACATTTTTTCATTTCCACTTCTGCATTTCTCGGTCTGACTATTAATTGAAATTCCTTTGAAACGCTTTCCTATAGCATAGAATGCAATTGTTTTAAGTTGATATTTAAGCAAAATAACAATACAAAACATGACAGAGGGCAGATATGACATAATCAAAAGAAAAAACAAAATGAAGAAGTAGAAAAACGTCAAAAATTAGAAGTAAAACTTCAATGAGAGGCAGCGAGACAATGTTGAATAACTCGGGTAGCTGAAACCAAGGATAAATGTTATTTTACTCAGGAACAAAATCGACACTACCGCTGCGTTCTTTTCTTGCGACAAACAAAACATCAGCAGTTTAGATAAACTTCGACTCCTAATTCATCAATTTCTTGCTAGAGCGAGCAGGAACAAAGTAATCGCTTTTCAAAATAAATAATTTCTTCTATGTACGAAAGACTCCAGTTACCAGCAGCACATGAACCCTTAGGAAAAGGTAAACAGTTTTCAGTATCACAGGGTAATCTGATAATGATGAAATGATGAGAAACATTTACGTCATTGTTTCAAGAAATAAATGTGTAGCTAGTATTACAAACTAGAAAAAGTTGGGAAAAACGTCAACACCGACACTGGATTCTGAAATTGGGCGTAGAGATCGAGGCGAAAATATTGAGAGGCATTTTCGAAAGGTCTCTTTAACTATAACTCTCTAGATTGCGGAAATAATACACGATAGGATCCTAAAAAATTAATCACAACAGAACATGCCAATTAATTATAATCTAACAAAGCAAGCAAGTACATTGGGGACTTCGTGTATCCATAAGCAAGGTTCACCATGCATGCAGAACCAAGCTGGTGGTGCCAGGCCTCAAGTTTGAGTGACAAGGAGACCTTTAATCAGGGCCAAGTTAGCAGGCAGGCCTTCGGAGTTAATGTTGTTAGACTGGCGGAGACGTGGGGACGAAAGTATACGGGATAGACAATGGAGAATCTATGGAGACACTGGAGAGCATGAGAGGCATTAGAAATGGCAACGGATTAGAAGAAATACACTTTAATGAAATGAATGAAATTTGATCGCGGTTTGATTTGAACAGTTAGTGTATAGAAGGCCACAGGGAGAAGAGGGCATACGAGGAAGCAAGATTTCGACTGAAGTGATAAAAAAAAATATGTCGAGTAAATTACCTTAACAAAAATTTTGAGAAACCGTTAAAATCTTGTCAAAGAAATAAAATCATTAAAGTTGATTAGATCATTAGATTATTAGTCAGTTTAAGCCTCCCTATCCGCAACAAATGCGATCCAAAGAGAGGAAGAAGGAAGGCACCATTTAGTATGGAGTTAAGGGAACGCGGAATCTATGCAGAAAAGTCATAAAAACAGTAAGTTGAAAGGAGTTTATGCAACAAGATCAAAGTTGAAGAAGAAAGTAGTAGGTGCTGAAAAACCGGACAGCAGTGAACCGAACAAAAGATGGTCCTTAACATAACAAAAACATTTTATTTCAACAAAAAGAAGACCTACCTAACTCTGAGCTCGGGCCCTCACATTTTCCCCTCTGGGAGCGCTTATTTCCATAGATACAATAGTTGTATCCCCCTGAGGGGTCATTAAAGTGGATTTTCCTTGCGTCCATGAATGGAAAACAGAATGTCAACGAGTGAATCCCATTTTAGAACATCTTCATTCCGTCATAAAATGATTCAATAAAATTAGATTCATGAACGAATGTGAGGCAAATGAGCACTTCATATTTAAGTTCAACGTAGAAGTTGAGCGATTGTTTCAAGTCTGTAAAGTTACCTCATGACATAGGTTAGGAAATGACTCTATACTTGCATTCTTAATTTACAGCTAACTGTTCAACTACCAAGAATAATTATGTTCTCTATTAAGATTCATTCATGTAATCGCTCCAATATCCATGACGAAAATATTATATACCAAGTGCAAATTTTCCGGGAGATATAAAGCTTGAATCAATATTAAAGCCTTTATGCCGAAATTGCACTTTTAACAAACTACTGCCCGCTCACCGTGCTGCTTAGGTGCGAACAACCCATAACGCATTGCCAAAATTCAACAACGTTCTTCGACTTTTTAAAGAAAGAAATACAATTTATTTCCAATAAAGTCGATGCATGAAATATTTAACATTCGAAGTTAAAATTTCTTGCAAGTAAGATCCTTAGTTGATTGACACTCAGTGTATCGTAATACCCATGTCAATAATTGTCGAAATGAATGATTGAGAGACAAGCATGAAAAGTGCAGTCTCTTTGTAGCCGTAATCTAAGTTTGGTAATGTGTGTAAATACACGTAATAAAAAAAACATACCAGTGACGCATTGACATAAACGATCTTGTTAGTGCGCACTTACATTGAAATCTGAATTTAGGAACTTGGAATATCAGGGATTAATTGTGAAAGTAAAATGGGAAGATTTAAATAATTCTGGATCTAAGACTATTAGGTTGATTTTCGCAACAATTTTTTTATTCTTACGCATCAATTAGTATGCTAAATAACAAGCTCCATGAGGTTTGTTTAGGATTAAATTAAGGAGCAAAACTTCAGTTAACGTTAGGTTACAACAGAATTGACTCGGTTAGGTAAGTTAGGGTTTGGATTATTTCCACAAAATGAAGAAAATGGGTCGTAAATCTCAAAGCTGCAACCGAAATTCCTATATTAGCTTCTGACTTCCTACCAACAACAAAGGCGACAATAAGAGAGGTAATTCAAATGCTTTTGCCATGAGAGAACGGACTTAATTTTCGCTCCGAAAGCACATCATGGTGTTTGGCGAATCGTTAATCAAGGGATAGAAGTACATTATTCAAATATGTTCAGGTTTACATAGCACTGTACCAAAATAAAATAATTTTGTCTATCATGAAGAAACTCAAAATTGCCACAAAATTTCCGAAAATATAGTTCTGCAGCAGGTGACTAATTGCTTACGCATGCAATCATGGTCCTCGCGTAAAAAGCTGCGTAAAGCAACATAAAACATAAGCGTTAAAAGCGTTCCAGCAATGATCCAACACGGCTTCCTTCCTTCATCGGAATATGAAGAGCGTCAATAACAGGGAGCGTTATGGCCGGATCCCCTCTGCACTGGAGTTCCCTCTTCAACTCCATCGAGAGGGCAAACAATCTTCAAGTAACGAGTCGACAACGTAATTATCTATTCAAAATTTAAGTAGCGTGCGAGGACGCCGCCGAGGTGATGATCGAGTCTCCAGCATTTTGGATACCTACATTGAAAGGCAAAATTCTCAAGCACGGTCTCTACCGGGAGGGTAAATTCTGGAATAATCATGGAGAGCCTACTTGGGATGCGCAGCGAAACAGACTGTAGAGAAATTTATTTTAATTCAACGAATTTTTATTCATTTTGCTCACCATCGTGGAAATATTGTAATGCAATTTCAAATAATGCACTGAGAACAAATTTCATCCACGAGCCGACAACCTCGCCCGTTGATCTTGACCTTCCTTTCAAGTCGTGTAAATTTACACATGGTCGACAAAGGTACTCCTGTGATGAAATAAGTTACTTGACCCCTTTATACACAGTGGTCGCAGGAAATATCCGATAAATGGTAAAAAGGTTATTAGTAACTAACTACAGCTTCACAAAAGCAAAATAGTTGGAAATATAACATCTTGAGTATTTTCGTTCGCTGAACTTGAAATCAGCAGAATGCATCACTACTGAAGTATTGAAATTATATCGCCCCAAGTGTTGAATTTGGACACAAACGCCCCACACAAACAAAATTAATTTCAAAGCAATAGTAAATAGTCCTCGAACATTTCAAAAGTGACAAAAATGCTGTAGAACAATCAAGAAAAATGTCTTACTTCGTCAACGTTCAACAGCGGACCTGTGCAAATATTTAAGAGTTGCATGAGAAATATTTTCGTCCACCACTCTTGTTCTAATACGGCCAACATTAAACCATTACAAAAAAATAGCAGAGAACCAATTGTTCAGGCACATGAAACTGATCTAGGCTATAGAAAAATTCCATCTATGTTAAAAATATCACCATTGGTGACACAATTCCCGCCATTCCAGTTCACTGCTGGTCTACGTCGTTCAGAGCGACTTTCTAAAATATTTTCCCTTGCAGCTCAAACAAAGTGTGAAGATTAGAAAAAATCCTTGGGCAGCTTGACATGAAATCTTCAGTGATTTCAAAGGCGGCTGGAACGAATGTGTGCAATTAAATTTCATTCAGCAATTTTTAAGAACGAGTGAATCCGTTTCCACACACCAAGAAAGACAACTTTTTTGAAACCAATTCCTACCAAAAATTGTCAGAATTTTCCGGAAAAACATTTAGAGAAACCTGTGAGTTTTTTTGAGAGGCTGTAGTATGGTCTGACGAAGCGAAGATTGAGTTATTTGAGCGGAATAGAGTTAATCACGTGTGGAGGCTCATATACTCAGCGTTTGATCTTGACAAAACAATTTAAACAGTGAATTTTTATAACAACCAGTATAATGGTATGGTTAATAAACTCAACATTATTGCTATGAAAATGAATGCTCAGGCGCACTGAACGATTTTGAACGAAAATCTCTTATAATCTGCGGATGACTAAGTTGACAAGAGGATGGACATTGCAGAAAGACAACGATCCAAATCATAAAGCTCAAGCCACTGCAGCAAGTCTTCAGCAAAAAAAATTAAGGTAAAGAGACAGTTACGGCAGTCGTGACATATTTTTTTCCGATAGCCTTAGGTGAGAATTCAAACCAGAGATTCAGAAACACCCAATATGCCTAAAGATTGAGCCGAGATACCTAAAAATGTTAGGAACAACCTTACAAGTAAACTTCCCCAAAATAGTTGGATACTTCATAAGAAAGGATTGACCGAATATTAATTATAAGTTAGTTTCAGCCTCCCTTAATTAACACAACGAAGATGTTCACAATTTACTATGTAATTGAGGGATCGCGGAATTTTTCCGCAAGGAGTTCCCGCACAGGATTCCTAGAGCATAGAAACAGCAAGTTGAAAAGGAAGGTTGGGTTAAAGGATTTAAAGTAGAAGAAAATCAGAGGCGCTGAAAAACAGACAGGAGTGAACTTAAAAAAGATGGTCCTTCGTAAAATAAAAAACATTCTATTTAACAATAAGGCCTACTTAACTCTCAGCTCGTCACGTCTCATTTTCCCCCTGGAAGTGCAAATCCTCATATATACATAGTTATATCCTTCTGAGGGGTGTACAAGCGACGAAAGATCAAATTGGGAAATTCCTACTTTCTAATATGAAGTGGATATCTTAGGTAGGTTCTCTTGGTATTTGTGCCATAATTATATTTTTCACCATTGGTGCATTCTGATACCGAATTCGTCGAAGCGCTCATAAATACACGATGACCAATTTTCGATCACTTTGCTGTTACGCAACAATGGAAAATTTTTTTTTACTATGAATCATGTATTTTATCCATTGTACATGCGATTTTCTCCTATCAAATATCGTTTCTCCATTTCTTATGTGTTTGAAAAACATTGGATAAAAATATGTTCAATCCACGGGCTGGAATCGGAACACTACCACAAACAACTGAGGGCTAAGAGGACAACACCTTACCACGAATCGAATCAAAAACATCTATGAACGGACAACAGCATTTCCACCTACCGAAACTAAAATGCCCATGAACTGAGAACAACACTGCCGCGTATTGCATGTAAAATACTTCTTAACCGAGTACATCATGTTCAAATCGTACCCAAAGCAACCGTGGGGTGAGAACATAGTGAAACCAGGAACCCATTACAGCACCAGAGGCACATCTTACATTACGTTCCAACACCCGTTGTCCGAGAGACCCTCTCTGACGGTCCTCCAAATGTTTGCACAAGAGATGACGGTCGTTTTTAATATGCATTAAAGAACTTTCGAGAGCACTCAAACATTAAAGAAGGAATTATGTCGCACAGAAAATTATGTGCATATTTGGAGAGCACCCTTACCACGACATGATAATGCTTGAAGAAAAGGTCCTCCCCAATGAAGTTGAGGCAACACGGTTCAAAGCAGAAAATTTTCTAATTGATATTGTAAGTACTGTCTTATTTGTACTAAGCTACACAGAATCGTTTCTTCAACGCGATCATATTTAGTGACTGCCATCTGAACGATACACCTGGATAACCGAATTAAGACTTTTTTTCTGGCAATAGACAGGTACAGACTTGGACGGTAATTTAGCACACAGGAATGTGTTGCGCTTGGCCGATAACATCAATAACCAAATAATAAATTTTCTCATCCCTTAACAGAAAAAATCAGCTATTCTTCGTGAACAAAAGAAGAAATTAGACAGAATATTTTAATGAAGTATATATAGTCTGGATAAGCAAAATTACAAAATTGTTCATGCTTTCTACTTCACTCTCGAAATATACACAGAAGGCTTAACAAGCGAGTTGACCGTACTGAATGAAAATTTAATTTCAATCAAAAAATAAGAAAATTCGTTTAAAAAGTAGTTTCAGCACCTTAAGCCGCGACGAAAGAAAATGACATTTGGTATGGAATTGCAAGAACGAAAAATCTATGTACAAAGTTACAAAGTGTGCCCCCCAAACACCCTACGCGTAGAAACGGCATGATTAAACGTTTACAAAATAAAACAAGTGAAGAAGTAATAAGTACTGAAAACAACATCAGTAAACCCAAAAAAATGGTTCGCAACGATAAAAAAAATTCACTCGGGAAATTCATAATTCTTCAGACGAATGTTTATCAGGAACTTGAAAACGAAGAACACAGCACGTAGTGAAATCATTCTAATTTTATTTCCTTTTTTACATACCTAATCTAAAAAAGTGAAGAAACTAAGAAACTAGTAGTCCTATTTTTCTTAAACGTTTCGGAGTCCAGCTCCATCATCAGTAAGTAAAATCTGAAATTTACAATGAAAACAGTTAAAAATGCAATGCTATTTCAAGTTTTTTCTATTCTACAAGTAAATGAGCTAAATGTATATTTGCAAAGGAAATGAACTGGTGGCATTATTAAGAACCGGTTTGTCTTTAGCAATGTACAATGATTCTAAAATTCTCAAATCCAAATCATTAGAAGCAGAACATTAAATTTCGAACTCATCCTCAGACACACGGCACTGCATTGCTCCGCATGAAGGCGGACAGAAGAATGACCGGGCTGCGTAAGTCGATTCCCCGTTCTAAAGCTCACACCACGATGCTGGGCAATCCGCACGTAAAATGGCAATGTCGTCATTCCGACATAGCCCGATGTA
>JACJUY010003105.1:16795-29555 GCA_014220935.1 Platorchestia sp. MABIK | reverse complement strand
GATATATGAATTATTGCAAGCCTCAAATCTCGACCTGAAGTCCCAGCTATGATAGCTTTTTCGAAAGAAATGAGAAAATTAGACAATGTTTTTAATACACTCATGTTCTTTTGTAATATTCAGACAATACACAGTACTTTCCACTGGATAAGCAACTGGTCGAGTGCGCATAACTAGCACCTGCACGTCACACCGATGAAATAGATACTAATAATAAGCTAAGTGACGAAACACGTCACATTGGACAGGCAAGAAAGAAGACAACAATACTTACTTAAGGTAATTCACCTCAAGGATCATATTCGGTGAAGTCTCCGACGGGCGCTACGTCTTCTTGGATCGAGTTAATACATTATTCGCACGTTTTTGTGTACATTACCGCAAGATTTTTTGTCAACTCCGGACTTTGGTCTCAAAGCGCAAAAATGCATAACTCCTGCATACCTACGGGGGAAGACAAACCCAGGATGTTGACAGTCATTAAACCAATTTAAAATTTAGGAATTTGGAAGGTCTTTGCACATGAGAAACAAGCTTCTGCTCATATCGGCACACAAGGAAGCCGTTGTTGGATCCGTATAAAATTACTTGAAGCGTTAATTTTTTCGTTGTAGCATTGCTGAAAAAATAGGCTTCTGTTAGGTCGTTTTGTGATTAATTCTAGCACATAGTGTGTAAAAAAAACTTGATTAATGTTCCACAACATACAAAGAGACGTGATGGGGAGATGTGCGCTCGTCAATAACGGACACAAAAAGCAATCGCGGCCACGCATCATTATTATATTATTTAAGACTCAGCCACAGCAATGGATATCTTAAGAAGCAAAAAGAAAGAATCATTTAGTATGTTGAGAATGGTGAATCTATACGCGAAATTTGTTCCTACACAGGAAACTTTACATAGAAACATGCAAGTCAAGAAGAAGAGGAAGAAAAGGACAATGAAACAAAATGGCATGAGAATTTCAAGAAACGAAGTACACACGAATGATGGAAATCCTCAAGGCCTATCTAAAGATAGGTAACCTATAACAGGATCTCCCTGGAGGCGCCCTGTAGTTCCAATAGCATGGGATAGACAAATTCAACTAATCTGAACCTATTGGTTATCCTGTGTCTCTAATACAGACGAAGCACTATGCAATAAAATGTAAACATCCCAAGGAGGTTAAGCAAGTGAATACTGCCTAGTATTCAACACGGTTGGGCAAACTAGATATGAAAGTGTCCAAGTGCAATCCCCAGAGCTCAAATAGGTTCAGCGACGCCACATAATACTCGAAAACATTTGAGCATTTTGCTCTACTTGAGTAGCTCAATTAAGACCAGGATGCTCCTTGTGAAAATGGAAAGACGCTCGCTAATTTTTGCTGCCTATGGTAGAAGAAAAAATCCGAAGACGGTATTTGACACTGTGAGGTCGAATGTGTGCTCGCCTTTGCGTTTACCTTTTTGAATGGAGGGCATATCTTTACCATGGCACCTACAATTACTTACTTTTCATAGATGCATTTGATGGTTTTACAACTTTTCCTAAACCATAGTAAACCATATTTTTCCCTAAACCATAGTACTTAGACTTAGATATTATTCGGGCATTTTTTGCCGAATATTTATCAACGCACCACCACATAAATGTTTCACCATCGATTCATTTACTGTTACGTAACTAAAGAGAGAAAAACAATCAATTTCCAATAAAGTTGATACATCAAACAAAGCGTGGGATTTTAAAACGTCTTGACATGAAGATCCATAATTTGTGAACGCATATAGGTATTTTAATAGCTATGTCAATAGTTGAACAAACGTTTGAGAGAGAAAAGGCTTCTCCTAGTGTCCACTTACGTATACTGATAGTATAAGTGAAAGCTTCCCACGTATACTGATAAGTGGAAATAGCCAGCTTACGCTTTTCCGATGTTAAGAATAATTTGAAGGTTGAATCTGTAGATGAAATTAATAAGACTAAAAGGATGACGTGGTAGTCACTCAGAACTTCCTTTACATGCTTAAGTATGAATTAGTATACCAGGTAACTAGCTCATGAGAAAATGTTTCACTACACCACGTATTCATATTTCCTACATAAATAATGCTGGCGGAGTCAGGAAAAAGACAATGATTGTTGCATAAAAAATCCTAATCTAAAATGATTGTTGCATGATGATAATCAACCAAAACGATGGTTAAATAGCCTTTTAATCACGTATCGTACATTTGTGTCACTTATTGTTGATGTAAACCAGTTCATTTAATATAGGATTTGAGAAACGGGGAATCTATGTAAAAGAAGTGTTCCCATAAAGCTGTGGTATATAGATAGAGGATCCCATTGACAACTCGTTTTCTAACGAAGCAAATGAGAAAAGTAAATGACAGTTACGCGCTGGTCCTACTCGATATCTAGCCACCCATTAAGCGATGAGTACTCATGTCAAATATTTATATACTCAGCATAGCTTTTCTCTGTTCTCAAACAAATCGGGATTTTCGTGCTAGTCCTTTTGGGCTTTTCACTGTCCAATTATTTCCTGCCGTAACTTATAATCGCACATAACTCATAAGCCCAAAAATTCGTTCTAAGACCCAGTACAGAGAATTTAGTCATCTGCACATGTCATAAGACGCAAAAATGTTCGATAAGAATTCAAATAAAATAGTACAGTTCTCATCTCGCTGTGAAAAGGAAGACACAGAAAAGCGGTCCTTTCACGAATGTTGCGACTCCCTGCGCACTGCCCAGTCTCTAATTGAGTGGCCAGTGCGGCAACGCTATCGTCGCTCAGAAGGAAGTAACGGACCTGTGTTCTTCGGGATTCAGAATGAAGGGAAGCCAAAATACAGCATCCTTGTGAATAGCGCCAATCAAATCCAGAATATTGGGCGGTATTCTGAGAGGTGTCCGCAGCTGTGTGATTGTTGGCTGGCCAGAACGCATTGAGCAGATGCGTAAATGTGCGAATTGGAACACGACGTTCAGTTCAATGTTACCGATCTCGAGTTCAACTAGAGATTTGCTGGTGCTTCACTTAACTAGTCGAATTAAGTGCGATCTAGTCATGATACGAAATTGAATGCATACACATCCACGAGCTTTTTCTCAGAGGTTATTTGACAATGAATGTAGTGGTCTAATTGCCTCAATACCCAAATAAAATATGTTCACATGAAAGAAAAAAGGTACCATTTAGTACGGGCTTAGAAAACAGAGAATCAAGCTCAAATATAAGCTAAAGCTACAGAAATAGCATGATTGAACGTTTTTGAATCGAGGGTAAAGTTGAAGCGATAGGTATCTAATAAATGGCAGAAAAGTACTGAAAAACATAGTCCGTAACAAAATAAAAAAAGTATTCTACTTCAACAAAAGGATGGCTTAACAAATCTTAAAATCGTGATCACCTCATCCTCCTGGGAGCACTTATTTCCACAGAACCGTTACATGCTCCTGAGGGTCACTTCTAAACATGGTAGCCCAAAAAGTCACTTATTTGCAAGTTGTACTCCTCAAAATTTCGAATTGTTGGTGTAAAGATATCAAACAACGCAAAAATGCGAAGCGAAACTACGTAAGGAAATGAAAAACAAACTTAAGAGCGCCGAAAAAAATTACAGCTTTAGCATGACGTTCCGGATAAGGTGATTTCAGTACACACACACACACACACGAACCCACTGTCACCCGTTGACGATGCTAAAACAAGGAGTCAACGAACCGATCACCTACTGTTTGAGTTATGGGGCGCAGAAAAGCTAGCGTTCTGCACCGCTTTAGAATGAAGGCCTGGTTTAGCTTCTTCGTGTGATTGTGAGCACAAATTCTGGCTCCGTGTTTGCCTCACGTGTTTGTCTCGCACACTACCTGACGCCCCATGTCCAATCTGGAGCGACGGCTCTCCCACGGCGGTCCTTGAGCAGGATGATGGTGCCTACACTCGTGCTACCCGGGAGGTTCAAGCGCCAAGTCCTAAACCGGTTGATAGACTATCCTTGCGTCGCATCGAGAATCCAATTTTAGTACAACTACTTTATGAGAACGGATTTAGGAGAAAACTTGGTGCAATTATGATTTGATATACTTGGGTCTTTGATATGCGTCCATTTTGATGCACTGCTCTGCGTTTGGCGTGTACGAAGATTAAATTAGGTTGTTTAAACCTTCCTAACCTATGCTAAGATTTTCCCAAGAGAGGATTCAGAAAGGTCCCGTAAGTTTAGGATTAATTAACTAGGTAGGTATTCATGCACAAGGCGTATCCAGCATCCTGCGAAAAGAAACAGCAAATAGCTAATAGAAGCTGAAAATAGAGGACAGCAAGAAACAGAAAAATATGGTTTGTATGAAAAAAAAACATTTTATATCAAGAAATGGCCTATCCAACTTACAGATCAGGAATTCACTTTTATCCGAGAGCGCCAATTCCCAGATATAAGTTTCATCAGCGAGAGGGATTGTGTAAATGAAGTTAGGAATTAAGCTAACTACTGAGCGGCACTCGAATTGCTACACATGCGTTGTGTAATAGAATTTCTCTTGGATCATTTTAACCGTCAATGCAGTCAATAGAAAAATATTGTAAGAAACTTCTTAGTAAGGAAACTTACTAATTAGATAATAGCCGTCGCACCACTACCCGCAACATGACCATGACTTACATCAGCTATGCACCACCAACAGAAGTAATGTCTGGAGGGCAAGTCGCACTATAACATAAGGTAGAACTCTTATGTACTATATACACTTATTACAGTTTAGAGATTTCACTTGGAAGTCACGAAAAAATGTAAACTCTGATTTCCTGTTTTGTTGAGAATTTCCGTGTGCGCCTCTCAGGTACTTCTCAGTTGGAACTTTAGAGGAGGCATAAAGCAGACCGGGGGCGGAGGAGGAAGCGATGTTAGTGAGACTTTCTTTTATTCATATTAGAGGATTGATATTTATAACATCACGCAACTCGCTTTGCTGGCATTTCTACTCGTCGTGTGTTACTTAGATGGATTTACGTTAAACCACGAAGTGCTGCACAACGCCTGTGCATTCGCTACAACTTCTCTCGTAATGTTGGTTCATTTCTTTAATCGTGCTCCTAATTTTGTTTGTGTGAATGTGTGTGTTTCATGTTTATTTTGTTTAACTAGCCATTCAGAGCGGTATCACTATTAACTAGGCTCTGTCGAGCAGCCTCTCCTAAAACTATTAACTAGGCTCTGTCGAGCCGTTTCTACCATAACTATTAACTAGGCTCTGTCGAGCCGCCTCTACTATTACTATTACCTAGGCTCTGTCGAGCCGCTTCTACTATTACCATTACCTAGACTCTGTCGAGCCGCTTCTACCATTACTATTACCTAGGCTCTGTCGAGCCGAACTTACTTTGCTGTCAAGCTACCTAGTGCTTGAAGAGCCCGATTGGCCATTTTTAAGGTGTTAACCTCTCTTTGATACTTGCTCTGAATGGCATTCTTCTCCTATCTTTTCATTATTTTTCTATCTATTACTTACCCTGTCCTTCTAAAAGACGCTCCAATGGCTTCACTCGGGAAGTAATTCGTTAGGTGAGGTTTAGTAGGACTTGGCTAGTTCTCCCAATTAAATTTTTGCTCAACGTTTCATTTTATTGAAATAATTGCAAGCAACATTCTAGTTTTGTGTATTTCGTAAGTTTATAGTTTTCTTTTCGCGCAGTATACCTCAACTACGGCCGGGTCCTGTCTGCTTCCCACCTGACAGCAGATGAGGGCGTCTTTGCAGCTCTACCATATTCTTGTTGTGCGCCCACCTAACTCTTAATTTGTCAGATGTTCCTACCCTTCTGGAAGTACTTTTTAATAATTAGATTACGTTCCAAATCAATTATTTGCTTTATCAATGAATTTGAAGCCTAATGTTTTTTTTTTTATAATTCCTGTTCACTTGTTTGCTTTCGTTAAGTCTCAATAGTCACCTTAGTCACCATAGTCGCTATTGATGCTCTAGTCTCGCCCAATTTTTTCCTATTCTTTTTAGGCTCCGCTGTTCCCTGTGTGCCCCAGCTGAACTCTTTTGCAAACTAGGAGGAAGTGAGGGCATCCCTACCGATTTTCTGGAACGGAATACAGCTCCGGTCCTGCCTCAATTCGTGGTTGAACTTTCCGTTTTTGTCTTCTGTTTTATTACCAAATTAAAAATTAAAAAAAACCTCGAAGTGTGTGATTTCCTTCAAGTTCAATGCAGCATTAGTGTAATTGTGTAAAGTGAAATAATTCGGGGTCTACCACTGAATGTATTTGAACTTTTCACTTAATTGTAACAATTCCAACCACAACTCACAGAAGTAAACATTTGTTACACTACAACTTTTCAAGACACACAAGTTCTAGGTTAACTAAAATTAACCATTTACGCATGAACAATTGCTTCCAAAAAAAGATTTTCAGTACTAACATGAACAAAGAACGTCTTCATACATCGTACACAGCCACTTTAAAGTCTTTCACGGCATAAAATATACCTCCTTCGAACCGGATTCGAACCAGTGACCTATGGATCGCTGAATCCTCTACAGTCCACCGCTCTACCAACTGAGCTATCGAAGGATGAATGCTGAAGCATTCATTTATCATATAGTCAAAACAAGACAATTCTTCAACATTATTTATTCTTATTGGTTGGTAAATAGACATGAAAAATACTACAGAGGTTATGATAGACAAAAAAATCCTGTCGATATTCAATTGCATAAGATTTTTCAAACAAAAAAAATCAGGTACGAATGAAAGTATGTTACAAAATCGAAAACATTCAGTTACAGTTCATGAGAGTTATCCAAAATGAACGTAGAATGCAGTATTATATAAGTGAACACAACTCACCATAAATATTCAAGTCATTTGTGAACCATTGATATAAAGCTGGCTTGTTGAAGTTAAAACGGTAGATGTCTTCAAATTATCTTTCTAATAAACTAGTAAAATAAGATTTCAATGAATGTAAAAGATTGATAGGAAATCATGTTTTAATTCGAAATATACTAGCATTCCATATTATAAATGAAATAAACGCTCATCGAAAATGAACCCCTTCTGATTGAGCTAGACATAACTTTTATGTTTTACAATCCTTTCACTCCCCTACATGCCAGGTCTGTAACGACAGCTGTTTTACACGATATTCGGAATCTCTAACTATTGCCCCAAATTATTTCGTAATAATTCAGAAGTTTTAGTCAGGATTCAAAGTCGCTTTGTGTAACTGAACACAACTGTATCATCGATTTCACTGAGCGGTTTATAAGTAACGTTGAGAAGAATTAAGAACTAATCTAATCAACTGATTGCAAATACTAAGTTTTAATTTGTGGTCGGATTCATTGTGTATTTGTCTCAAACCCTCTTTATGCAGGAATTTATTTCAATTTAGCGAGTAATGAAGTCTTCGTTTTTTTCTGAACTTTTCTATACTCCGGCAACCCTAGGCAAGTTTTCAAGCACATTAGTTGTCGTGAAATTAAAGTTCGGAAAAAGAAGGTTCTTCAACCGTTCTTATTTCTATTCCACCATTCATTTCCCTTCAAGTTTGTTCAATATTTAGACATCATTTCATGTTTAAGCAATATTTGGAATGTTGTGTGCGTTGGGTGCCTAAAATACCGCCGGATGTGAAATTCCAAAAGCTAATCTTTCCAAATAAAGGCTATCGTGTTATACTTATGAGCAATGAAAGACTCAGTTCATTCCTAAGCCTCAAAAAGTAATTAGAATAGATTATGTTTAAGCCTCCCAAGCCGCTACAGAAAAAGAGCGTATCGATGAGAGGAAGGCACCATTTAGTAAGATGAGGGAATGAAGAATCTATGCAGAAGAGGCATAGAAACAGTAAGTTGAGAAAGAAGTTCATGAAATTAGATAAAAGTTGAAGAAAGTAGTAGGTGATGAACAACAGGACAGCAGTGAACCGAAAAAACGTGGTCCTCAACATGGCAAAAAAAAAACATTTTATTTCTACAAAAAGGCCTACCACTCAGCTCGGGCCCTCACACATTTTCCCCCTAGGAGTGCTAATTCCCATAGGTACAATAGTTGTCTCCCCCTGATGGGTCAAGAACTAATTCTCGTGTTCAGTTTCAATGCACATAGATTAGATTAGCTTACAATGAAGATTAGAGTTTTCACTTAAAATTTGCTTGCATGGAGGTTTCCAAGTGAGAATGGCAGTTATCACATTCAAAACTCAAATTCTTGAAGGAATTGTCAGAGGACGCTTTATATTCTAATACAACGTCTAGACTAGAAGGGACGAAAGATTCGAGATATTCCTTTTGTTGATAACCCATGAAACGAATTGAAGCTTTCCGAATAAGAATCCGTTGTCTATTTGACTTTAAAAACTCTTTTTCCACATTTTTACCAGAACACCGGCCTAAGAGCTATCCTTGTATCTTTATATATTCGTACAAAACTTCAATGACACGTCGGACAAACCGATCAACAACAATGGGTTTATGAAAAAAATTAGCGCAACCATTGGTAACATCAGATTTACTCAATGCAAACGCTAATAAATTTTAACGGCTTTGTGTGCATCATTGAAGATCAAGTTTTGTCCATTATTTTACCTAAAAATTTGAGCCGAATGTCTTCGATTTGACTTCAATTCCATTGTTGGGAAGCAATGATTTTTTAGAAGAGTATTATGCCAAGTTGATATTTCATCAAATTTTATCCCTGCTTGCTGAAGCCGATTTTTTCATTCCTGAATCCTTAGAATGACAAACTAGATGTTCCTTTAAAGTGGAGCTCGACGACAATGTATTGTCATCAACGAAGTGTAGGAATTTGAGCGGTTGGTCTCTAGATCCTGTATATTATAAAATGAATAATATCAGAGGTGTAAGAAAAGTCTTGACGGACTTCACATGAACTATGTTATGCATCGTTGAATTCGAATATCTCGTTATTGTAAATTGGTGACGGATTGAGGCATGATTTGAATTTTTCGTGAGGAACGCCTTTACTTCACAATGGCATAGTGTAGACCAAAGTATTCTCTGATCTACACAATCTTACGTCTTTGAAGTCGAGATATGCGATGAATGCCTGATTTTCTACATCAGTATTTGGATCGATGAACTGAAGATTGTTACAAGTATTTAAGCTTTAACTCAACGTTATAAATATCGGTAAATCCTTTTTCAAACTGTACTTCATTTAAATCGATTAACAAATTGCAAACCGGAATATAATACAAAATTATTGAAAAAATTACTGAGCATAAATTACTTAGTCTATTATAAATTCGCACATCAGATATCAATGTTGACGAAAGAAAATTTGAAATTATATCACCGGTAAGGAGACTTTGCGTTCATCGAATTAACTTATTCAGAGCGCACTTCAGGCGCTCGATGCGATTTCAGAAAATAAACTGGAAATTAAAGCACTTGAGCAGCCCTACAAAAAAGCCATTCGTTAGAAAACTCGTTTTTCATTTTAGCTTTAGACTCATAAATTCTAGAGGAAAGCGAAAACTCAATCCGATGGAAGTCAGTTATGTAGATTTACACAACCTATCATGTAACAGAACTAAGTTGAGTAAACTTCACTGCACCAGAAATTGGTCGTCTTTTTGACAGCTGTCTACCTCATCCTCACTTGTCTTTTTCAAGTATAAACTGCTCTCACGAGATGAAGAGGGCATTAAAATGAACTTCTATGCACTTAAGTTGCCAACAATGCGAATTGTCTCCTTTTTATGTCCCCTAGCATCGGCACCTCGACCACCAGTATTATCGTCCTCTCGTGCTGTAATGTCTGAGACCTCACTCAGGTAGTTGTGTCTGCTCTCAAAATGCATACTTTTAAATGACCTTGAAGTGAACCGTTCGAATTACAGAGTCACAAGTGAGCGCACAAGATATGCTTTCTATGCTAAAAACTTCTTGCTCAGATAACACGAGGGGCAAATTCAAGTAAGAATGCAATAAACAACAGGCCAGTTTCGTCATGCTTTTTCAGTTTTGAAAGATGAAAAGGCATTATGGTTAGATATTTTTTCTCGCTGAGATTTCCACTGGCGGTTACAATGAAAATACCACACTAAATTTTTTAATCAAAGTAATCGGACCACCAGCATTTCACGAAAAATGGTCATAGTTGTCATGCTTGTTGAGGGTCAATTGAATAGAATTGATGAATACTAAAATAACGAGAAGTTATTCCAGGAAAACATTACTTGATCACTCTATTAATATACTCTCATTATAGGAACACTTTCCACCTATTAGAAAGAAATCATTCAAAGACGTTGATGAGTGTAAGAGCTTATCCTCTTGCCTCCAGCAACGAATGTCTTCAAAACAGCACCACCCCTGGCCACAAATGACCCTTCATACAAGAGCCCACTCCTTTATCGCTATGGAGACATCCCAACCCAAGGACATTCTACGCATCAAGCTCCATGGATGAAATATCCAGGAGAATCTATTTTGATCGTTTCTCTCAATAACATGATAAGCCCGTGACAGGCTATGTATACCTCGTATGGTTCGCTCACTAATTAGGGCATTGATGTTAAGAAATTTTTAAAATACAATGTGAAGTAACAGATTTCATATCATAACATTTTCGGATATTAAGTTTTCTTTCTTTCTGCCCTGACGTGCACCAAGCCTCAATTTCTACCATCGTGCCCAACCCCAACGAAACTCTGCCTGCCCTATCACCGCCGGGCCATCATGCTGCCTTCGACGCGCCGCCCAACTTCAGAAATGAGATTACCCTCGATTTGTGAAGTCATCAAAAAGTCCATCAGCACTCAAACTCGGGGTCTAACTTACGCGCGCTGTCTCGTCTCATTTAAAACGACGCTTTTTACTGAAGCTTTTGAGACCGTATGTCGCGCAAAGAATACTTCAAATCTGCGTCGTTTGGACGCTTTTGACTTAAAACAATTAACCTATTTCCAAGTCACATTTCAAAAATTAGGTTTACAAATTGGTATTCACAGATGTTGAGAAATTGAAAAATTAAAGAATTTTAAAATTTTCTCTATGTCAAGGGGATACAAATTAAAACCAAATCAGCGAAAAATTTTGTACTCCAGCAAACTCGTGAAGAAACATTTGCAATACTTATCTTTTAATATATGTTCAATTGCTCCTAAATTGTTCGAATTAAAATTAGGAGAGGGATCGCTGCATCGAATGGAAAACGTCAGAGACCCAAAGAAAAAGCAAGCAAAATGAAAGAGCCTCTTCACATTAGACCAAGTTATTGATTGAAATGATACATGTCCCTTAAATAGATGGCCGTAAATATATAAGTATTACATACTGTGTAAAAAAAACTCCTACACCATACCATAAATGATTCTCTCATACTTGCTGTACACAGATTTGGGGTAATTTGCGCTTTTTGTTAGATTAAAAGTTCATACGAAAAAATATTTGCCACGAAAACGAAGCTGGCCAGTATGGGGATCGAACCCACGACATCCGCGTTATTAGCACGGCGCTCTAACCAACTGAGCTAACCGGCCATGTCTACAAATGGATTTCACTGATAACATAAACAAAGTTTTGTTCGTGAGTAATTTTGTCACCTGGACATTTTTTGCCACCTTTTGACTGCGAACATGAATATTGCGTTAATTTATAGAATGTGATTTCACATTACTTTGGGAATAACACTCGCACACGAGTTTTCATTTTAAATTAACATGTTTTGACTATTCGCCGTTGCACTGAATTGAAATTTAGCGTTCCTACACTGTCAAGACTTTATCCATGTAACGGCGATACTTCACAATAACACCAGATTTTCGGGGTGACAATCAATTGACCTTGCAATTTTCTTCGTTTTGAGGAAATGAGTCAAGTCAGGTGAAGACGTCACTCGCAGTTAAAGTTACGGTATTCTGGGATCGTTTTCGTTGTTACAATGAATGATTTTTAATTTTTTGATGTCGCATCTTTGGACATGGGATTATAGTTGTACGGCGTATCATGTTATAGACGTGGTCGGACCAGCATCGTATGGAGGGGTTGCTGGTATTAAAACCAAAAATTCTGCTCGTTGCATTCTCAACACTAATACTTGTTTGTCATGCTTAGATCTTTGGTGTTATTGATACTAGCCTTGGCTTTCTGGTTCCATTGAAGTATTACTCATTGCGTGTAAAGTGCGGATAATTCAAACGTGCATTACCGAACATTTTCTGAAGTGTAAAGTCTGTCAGGTTTCAAGAGTTTTTTTAAGGTTTGATTGAATATTGTCTCACTCGACGATGAACGCCGTGTGCCAAAGTTTGTCTAGTTTTGCTATTTGTTTTTTCTACTGATCGAGGTCAAGGTCGTAGATATTGATGAAGGCCAGCGGACCTAAAACGCCCCTGGGGAATCCCTGAAGTCACTCGCGTCGAATCACCTAACTGCTCCTGAATAATTATTGTTACTCGAGTGCGACAGTAAGGCCGCCATCACACGGAGACCAAATGGTAACGTTTCGTCATAATAATCTAGTCAGCGGTACTATTCGGTCTGTCTAGCGCCACAAAACCGTCAGGTTTCAGCCTTAGTTTGAGACCAGTTTGGTCAAACTAAGGCTAAAATTTGATTGTTTCGTGGCCCTGGACAGACCGACTTGTGCCGCTGACTGTACATGATTATGATGAAACGTTACCATTTCGTCTCCGTGCCCCTCAGGGGGATACAACTGTTGTATCTATGGGAATTAGCGCTCCCAGGGGGACTATGTGAGGGCCTGAGCTAAAGGTTAGG
>JACJUY010003104.1:61786-89055 GCA_014220935.1 Platorchestia sp. MABIK | reverse complement strand
GCTTGGTGTCCGCTTCTAAGAAACAGCTTATTTAATTTGATTTGAAAGATGCTTAATAAAGCCTGCATATCGGAGTACCAATTTTTTATTTTTTTACTTTTCGCTCTTACTGAATTTCATCTCCTTTTATCTTAACTAAACTTTTATCTAAACTTTCTTTCGGCCGCTTTATTCCTTTGTAACAATTTCTTTCCTTCACTGGAATTGCATGGACGACCTTCTTCACTACACTGCTTTGTCTAGGTGTGAGAAGCAAAGGTGTGATGGCTGTAATAGTGTCATGTATGCTCTCAGTAACATTTGAGCTTTATCTCTTTTGATAACTTTTGGTTGACTCTCCTTCTACTTTCAAATCACTTTACTAGAACTGCTTTTGCAAATTTTTACCTTACAAAATGAGATTTGCTTTCCGACGTCGTTGCTCTAAAGTCATTGGAAGCCGCCACAATGAGTAAGAGACACGAGCATTTGTGTACCAAATCAGATTCATCGAACGTAAAATGCATATCCCATTGTTTAAATGCCGTCCGTGGCCTGCAAATTCTGTTACTACATAGCCTTATGTTTTCACAAATTTTTGGTAGGAATTGCCAGCTTTCAGTAAAATTGCTTCGATGCAAGTATTAAAGTATTGTTTTTATTTTGAAGGAAGCCTATTCATGCGCAGTGTTTATCAGTAACGTTTACTGTATTTAGTTTTTGCTAACGTATTTAGAATATTTAATTAGAATTATTCTTTGATTTTGTTCGCATTACTGATACGCTCTGTTAGAAGCAAAAGTAATTTCTCAATCTTGTACACTTTTTACTTTAAATTTTGAGTATTAGAGAATTTTTAAATTTCTACCCTATAGAGAGATTAAAGTTTATTCTGCATTTTGTAGAATACGTAACTAAAATTGAATAAATCAGTCGATGAAATTGTGCACGTTTAATCGTCAAAATTTTGTATTAATTTGACGTATAAAGATGAAAGATGAATTGTCTTCTGATTGATCGTTTGATGCTTCATTGAAAGCCATATAGGTTGCAGATTTGCTGAAAACACAATAGTGAATTATAAATTTTGAAGACCCAACAAAATGGAGTTTTGTTTGCCCACTTTCAACCGTTCAGTAGTGTCAGACAGCCATTTGTAGCACCAAAATAATGAAATTGGTGTAATAAACCAGTTGAGTTTCACGTGTCGTAATGTCACATAGATAACAGACATTTTCGAGTAACGTGTAGAAATATTTGCACAACGAAAGTTTTAAAATCAGGTGCATTTTTCGAAATTTTCTTCAATTTCTATGAAAATAGGAGAGCAAAAATCACAGACAAAAATTTCATTATACTGAAAATGTTTCGTGCTAAAACCCATCATCAGCTCATTAAAAGAATTTGACATATTTGAGTTGAGGAGCAAGGATTGGGAAGTTTGTTTGAACACTCGACTTTTCAGAAAAAAATGGATTCCTCCATCCTGACTGGTACAGTTTTGTGTTGCACAACAATTACGTCGTGTTCATAAAAAGCTTGGGGAATACAAATGTTACAAAACTCAATAAACAATGAAGTTCTTACGAAACAAAGAACGGAAAAGATTTGGTGCTTCGTTTCGAATAATCCTAACAGAAGTAAAACCGATGATTTCGGTAAGCGTCATTTAGCTTCAATAATAGCAAACCTAAACATGACTTCTGCCACTCTCCAAGGATGCAACGAGAGTGGATCTCAATATTTATTTTGAACTGGTGTACACGGCCTTTCAGAAATGACAGGATTCAATAATTTTCCTATATAAGTCCTCCAGTTGTGGTTGACAAAAAAAATTATCCATCCTGATGGAACCCGCGATTAATGAAATAATAAATGTTCTTGTACGTATGCTCTGGAGAAACTCGAATCACTGATATGGTCATTAAGAAATGAAGTACTTGAAACTTTTTTAGCAAATTGGAGGCTTATGGATCTTTTCTCAGATTATCATAACCATAATTAATTCGATCTCAATGACGATAGGTGACGATTGATTGGATCCGCGGGTGATTTCTTGAACAGTGTTGGTCTTCCATCCTTTGCTCTAGAATGTAACGCACACCCAAACACCCGAAGACAAAGATTATTTCCGCCTAGGTGTGGATATGGTGAAGTGAATTTTCAAACCCCTCAGCAGACACCATTAATACCATTGACTTACCATAAGCTGTTAACTCAACTATCAAGGCTGCTGATCTTCATAGACGAAACTCATGAGCAATCTAAGGCCTTTAACACCACAACGTCTTCGTGTTGATGCATGGGGCCGTTTGGTGCGCTGCGCGAGAGAAGAAACCTCAGAAACTTCTTCATCTCATCTGACGCCGCTCACGCGGCTGGAGAACGAGCGAGACCGCCACCCGCGACGCGCCTCAGTCACGAGGCCTCTGTGTGGTCTGTGCTCCTGCGTTTGTTCCTCGCTTATGCGTCATAATGAAAGCGGCTTCCGGTGCTGGCTGATCCTATCGATGCCAATGAGGCTACTGATTCGTGACAGAAATGAGCTCTTTGCCCTGAGCACAATTGTTCCGGGTCACTAACGCGACAACATAGTTTGTTTCTCCCACATTGTTCGCATTGTAATGAGGGTGATTAATTCACCTCGAAACCGCTTGCCTTAGTAGACAGCCTTAGAAAATCATTGCGTTTTATCCTACATAATTATACTTCTTTACAGGCTTTGTTGTACACATATGCTAGGATTTGTTAGCGAGAATAAAGTAGTATCAAAATAACTTTGACACCTGAAGGTAAATCCCTTGTCCATGTCACTTTTGTTTGTGGCAGAGCGGCGTGTGACGGTCACTCTTTCCTGCGTGCCTGTGACGTCCATTCTGCTGATAAGCATTTCTTTATGTGATTATTTCATAATTTTAGTGTTTCAAGTTTAATTTGTACAGATATAGTGATTAGTGTATGAAGTAAGCGTTCAAGTTTAATTTGTATCGATGTGGTGTTCAGTGTTAGAAGTAAGCGTTCCGTTGTTCATAAATTTATTCCTTTTGTTCTAGGTATCCTTACACTCGCACGACTCCTCCTTACCCTTACCTGTTACTGTGCCCGAACGACCCAATTTCGTGTTAATTGTTTTCTCTAACTTTAAATGTTTCTTGCGTTCATTCCGTAGACCTAATAAGTCTAAAATTGCGTGTTCTACTGTATAAGCTACAATGGACTAAAAGTGTTCTATAAAGCTGACTTGCCTTAATATTTAATTTCCATTTTTTTTTTGTAATTCATTATCCTTACTGAGACGAGAATCCTCCAAACGAACTTAAGACGGGGGAAGTCTTAACAACGTATAAATATTATTTGTAAGAAAGGACTAAACGGGTTGGCGATTTTCTGACAATTAATCATGCCTTCAGAAATTTCGTTCCGTGATCCCAGAAAGTAAGTCGTATGCAATAAAAATGAATTATGGAATATTGAACTCCATTTAAACCATCATGAGGACGTATTATTAATTTATTTTTTCCTATAGAGATACAACAATTCACAGCACAGCGAATACAGTCTCCCAGCTATTGTGCGTACCTAAAAAGCTGTTCGTCAAAGAAAGCACTCGAACTTGAAGGTGTAAGCGTGAAGCAAAACGAAAAAACAAGCACGTTCCCAATGTAAAATTATTCCCTTCTGTAGCTGAATTTTGGATTTCCCGGTACGATTGTTGGAGTGGAGTTATTAGAATCGCTTTTGAAGTGAGCAGCCGTTTAGGGAGCAAACAAGTTTTAACCAGTTTTTTGGAAAAATTTGATTACATCATTAAAGGTATCTTAGATAATCTGAAAATACGGTTACAAGTGTATTTTCTCAGCTAATTCAATGGCTCTTAGGTGACATTACGTCACAAAGTTTGCAGACGTAAAATCTTTTTAGCCGTTTTTTTCAAGTCAAATATTATTGTTATGAATTTTAGGTAAGATGAACAACAGTTGAATCATCTTAGTTTCCTCTGTGGAGCAAATTCCAAATTAACGATATTTTGCTTTAAAACTAAGGAAAATTGTTGGAAAAAGTTGTTAGAGATTTCAGGTAAAAACTAGTTCGTCACCGAGGTAGGGAATAGTATAAAAACTTGAGTAGGAATACGAGAAATTATCTCGAGGTTAGAATTTACATCGAATGGATCAGTTTGTCTGAATTTGAAACCAAAAAGTCTTTTTTCTGTTGGCTTGAAGCCTCCGTATTACCACATCTCTAAAAATAAGCCCAGACGTCGGTTTGCACAATTTGTAACAATTATTTAACGAATTAACGATATTTGAACGAAACTTTCATGTCGAACATTAGAAATTCGTACGGCCGAATGGCAACAGTAAAAGGTTCCATACTGGTCATCAAATATTATTAATAGTTTCACATCTAGCAGTCCTCATTATCGAATACATTGCTTGTTAAATAAAGCCGATTTGACCTATATTGTAAAATACAGCATTAAATGTCAATTATCACAGTGATCAGTCTATTGCGAAACTAGGTTAAGTGAATTAGGTTAAACATTATTGTACACCTTAGAATAATGTGATGGTAGGATGCCCTAGAAGTCGCTGAACTTGTTCGGGCCCACAGGTAGCTATACTCTAGTTTGACCATTGTACTAGCCTTAAGAAACATTCTACCTCTGTATCACCTGTGGAAAATAAAATTGTTTTTTAAAAAAAATTGTATTTAAAAAAATTGTATATGTCAAGTAATGATGTCGTTGATAGAAATTTCCTCAACTTAACGTTTATTTGTTTTGAAAATTGTAGCCATGCAACAATGAGCTGTAAGTTTAAATCTCATCACAAAATTAAACTGCACAATATACCTCAAGACGCTGTGAAGTGGCCGATTCTGATTGGTAGGGAAGAATTCTTTTTAGGACGAAGCTGCAGGATTCCAATGGCTTTTACTTACTTCTCGCTAATGCCCAGACAGAAAGTCACTAGTGGTTTTCTCTTGTTGTCATAACGAGGATGCTTGCTCAAGCAGAAGTACTTCTGTAAATGATATTAAGGTGTGAAGTATTTTACAACCGGAGACGCTACATCTGTGCACTAAGAGTTTCTCGCTTCATCTTTACTTTCAATTCAAGTTCACCACTGAACTGCGATGTTTCTGTTTCTTGTTAAGCATCGCCTGCTTTGCAGGCATGCAGAAGAAATGAACATCTTTATGAAACGAAAAGGTGAAATCATGATGAAGAATAAAAAGATTAATATTAATAATAAACTCATTTAATGACAGCTTCGGTCATAGACTATTTAGCTGTCACTTTGGCGAATTGGCCAAAGTCGCAGTACGACAACACGTGCCCTCATATTGTCGTCCGGTCATATTGCGCGTCCGGTCATATTGCGCGTTCATCGGCTGTACTACTATAAACAAAGATATCCTCCGCTGAAGCAGTTAGTATTATTTAGGGAATTAGATTGCGATATTCCACAAACAGTTCAATCGTCGACACATTTAATATTGAGTGCAACACTTTCCTTAGACATTCCAGAATTCAAATCTTCGAATTACGATCTCTTTTACATTCCGGAGTTGTTTCTCTGTTGATATATTTCGAAAGCATCATCGCACGTTCTACCGCTTTTTAATAGAAATAGTTTATTTCAGCTAAGGGTATCATTCCAAATTACAGAGTATGGAGTATGTTTGCAATGATTTACGGCAGGTGTACTATTTTTACTATCTGTTGTTTTCAAGAGCATACCTTGACCAAATGGTAAATTTACAAATTTGCGAATAGATTGATTGCTTTTGTAAACTCATGCACTTTATGTGACGGACCACCGTCTTTCAGCAAGTGACCGACACTACTCCCATCGGAAACCCCATGAAGGATTCTTTCTCTTGGTTGCAGCAAAGCAGGACACATTTCTATGATGTGTTTGAAAGTAAGAACTGCATCTCCTAACCATCCATCAGGGTCGCTGGACAAGGGCATCTGAATTCAGCAAGTAGCTGTGGGTCAGAGCTGTGTGTTTCAGTCGTAGTCTGTTTATCACGACCTCCTCTTGGCGATTGTACTCGTGTTTGCTAGCCTTCCACCTACCAGGATTACTCTTTATCTCCTTGAGATCACTGTGCTCCCGCTGCCACTCATCACTCCACAATTCAAATGTCCTCCTTCTTATCAACGAATACCAATCCTTGTAAGGAACAAGGGCAAATTCAATCGGTCTTGTCGCTGCTTCCTTTGCTGCTTGGTCCGCCCTTTCATTCCCACCGATGCCCATCGTGGCATTACCATCAGCTGCATGGCATCCAGCTGATGGTGATATTCTTCCCTTCAAGAATAATTTGATGCATCTCAGACATTATAGGATTGAGAAGTTGATTGTCTTCAGCATTGTTGTTGATAGCTTGTGTGCAGCTCAATGAATCACAAAATATTGCAAAATGATTAGATTGTGTTTCTTTTATTATGTTGACTGCCAGTTTGATTGCATGAAGCTCCGCGGTCATCACACTTGCAACTATTGTCAGTGAGAACCTTTTCACGATGTTACCCGCCGAATGAACACGTTCACCGCGTTTCCGCATTTGGAAACAGTTTGGTTAGGTTGTAAGTAGCAGAAGAGGGAAATCGACTTTATTGTTCGAATACATTCTTATCCTTCCTTAGAAATATGAAAAATACAATTCCACGAGACATTTCACCTGGCATGATAACAAGTATTTCTAAGAAGATAAAAAGAAGAACCAACGTAAAAATTTACATTTTTATTTATTTCTTTTTTATGGCAAACGTTTCGGAATGTTATAATTCCATCTTCAGTGCTGAGAAACACACAAAAAAGTCAAAAAATTCAGAACACTTAAAATACAGAAAATTCTTAAAATTTCAAAAAAATGACCAAACACACGTCTATAAAACTTAAATCCTACTGATCGTTCAACTACAGTAAAAATGATCATTCTCATTGCAAACATTCACCCATTCTCATTGGCTCATTCATTCTCATTGGCTCATTTTAAATTGCGAAGATCTTGTTCGTTGTTTGTGTTACACGGAGTAGAGAAATTTTTTGTTCTGAAAGGATGATAAAATTGCTGACAATGATCTCGGATTGCTGAATGAGAAATCATTTCCTGATCATTTTTCCTGATCATTGTCAGCAATTTAATCATCCTTTCAGAACAAAAAATTTCTCTCATCTGTGTGCCACAAACAACGAACAAGATCTTTGCGTTTTAGAATCTTTCTTCATATCTACTCATAAGCCTGACTTAAATAAAGACTTGAGTGCGGTCAAACTGAACATTGCGTCAATCTACTTACAAATTTTTGTGTGAATGTATGGATGTATTTGGAGTGTTTGCGTTTATGTCTGTTTATGTCATCTGTTTATGTTAGGTCCCAATGTGTAAATGTATGAATGCATGTACTGGTTAAAGGGTGGGTGAATGAGCCATAAGAATGATCGTTTTTACGGTAGTTGAATGATCAGTGGTATTTACGTTTTATAGATGTTTGTTTACCTATTTTTTGAGCTTTTTTGAGCTTTTATGAACTTTCTGTATTATAAGTGTTTAGACCTATTTGACCTTTTTGTATGTTTGGATGCACTGAAGATGGAATTGTAATCTTCCGAAACGTTTGTCATAAAAAAGAAATAAAAATGCATATTTTTACTTTGGTTCTCCGTTTTATCTTACGCGGGAGATTCCCTAAGAATCGACCTATTGGAAATATAACAATTATTTCTTAAAGAGGTCTCGAAACAAGAAATGTCATTCATTTACGCTGGTACGTGAATGAGCAATTTACCGACTGGTACGTACACGTGTGGCCCAGTACGCGGGCGATGTGTTAATATCGGACTCCCGCGGCTCCAAATCGACCTTACGCGACTTCATGCTAGCTTTTTGCGGCTCTATACCTCGTCTTTAATTTTTACGTATACCGATCATATTTGCTCATGTATGATTTGCATGCACAGTTATTTTTATAGGCATATATACCCCAAAAATCATCCCTCTACGTTAATGGTTGTTAAAGACTGAAGTGGCAAGGCTGGATGTTTTCATTTTCATCTATTTTCCAAAATGTCTCTTATGGTCTATTTTACGGCGAATTTATCTTTTTTTCCTGGCTCTTGCGACAATATTGGAGAATATATCAGAAATTAGAAAAAGATACAGAACATTACACGAAGGGTGTTTAAAACTTTTACTTGAGCAACAATTTCTTAATCTTGGACACATTCGAAACCCACAAAACTTTAAGCATCTCTGTCCACAATCTCTGTCTCAAAAATACGCAAGCGATTAAAGGTTTATGAAGTCACATTGAAGTTTCGTTTCGTTGCAGAGTATTTTCACATTTAGTGACGACCACAAATCATTAGATTTTAAGTTTCAGCTTCCCTAACCACAACGCAAAAAAAACAAAATCTTATTTCCAATAAAGTATAACATGAATTGTTTATAGATTGTTTTTTAAAACACCTTAACATTAACATCCTTAACTGATAATAACACATTGGTATCGTAATACCAGTGTAAAGTGTTGAATCAAAAAATGATTGACAGAAAAGCACAAAAAAATGAGTTCCTTTCCTTGCCTAATCTGATTTTGACAGTGCGTTTAAGTATAAAGAACTAAGAGAACACAATCATCGTAACGCTAAGTTGAAAAATGTATTCGTTTGTGCGCATTTAAATTGAAACAAAAGCAAAAATCGCGTTCAAATACCTTTACATAGAGACCCTTAATTGCTATTCATACATGATTATCGAAATATCCATGTTAAGTGTCGAAACAAGTGATTTAGATCCTTAATTGCTATTCATACATGGTTATCGTAATACCCATGATAATTGTCGAAACATGATTCGGAGAAAAGCACGAAAAAAATGCGTTCCTCTTTGTCGCGGTAGTCGGATTTTAGTAATACACTTCAAATACAGGTGATTAAAAAAAGCATAATTCATGTGACGCATTGCTGAAAACCCTCTCGTTAGTGCGTACTCGGAATTAATTATGAGCTTAAGAACATAGGAACTAGTGATACGAGTGTGAGGGATTGATGTTAGAACTAAAATGGGCAGATTTAATTTATTTTGCGTCTAGAATTATGAGGTCGACAGTCGGGATTTGGGACAATTTTTCACACTGACGCATCATCAACTGTGCCAAGAGGTGAGCTCAGAATGAATATAATATTCACTATAGCAAAACAAAAATTTTTATGATATTTCTTACTTACGCTAATAGTGCTGGCGCAAAGAGTTCATCGAAGTCAAAGACATGAAAAGGATTGTTGTACAATGCTGGCCATGACATTTTCAACAAAGGTGGAACCGTACAAAAAGTTAACTACCCAAAATAGTAGTGTCATAATGTATTCACGAGAGTAAGAAAGTAAGAAGTGTTACCACAAAAAACTAACAAGAGCAATTTAAGATCAGAATAAGAAGATTAAAAAATGATGTTCTTTAATTAAAGTTATGACATTCTTCGAAACCTTGGCCTTTTTAAAATGTTTTGGTAAAACGGAAAAAGAGTAAAAAGATGTTAAAGTACCCTCACATTAACATCATTTCTTTGAAGTAATTAATTTAGTTTTGAAAATGCAAATAAAATAAGTAACTAAGGAAACAAATCCCTGTGACACATTGTTTAAAACACTCTTGTTAGGGTGCGCGTATATTGGATCATGAGTCTATAACATTTGCAGCATAGCTGGAGCAATACAAAAAGTTAGCTACCGGAAATGATTTCGTCTTAATGCACTCACGGGCGTAGGAAAGTAAAATTGCCGATGAATCACATCGAACGTTCAAATGTTTTAATATGAGTGCAAAATGCTTTTAAAATATCTTGAAATTTAGACCATGACTTGATATCTACACATGGGGACCGTAATACTTATATCAGTTAATTTTTTAAACAAATGGTTGGGAGAAAAGCACGTTCAAAATGCATTTCCTATCAGTGCGTTTGTCTGATTTTAACAATGCATTTTATTATAAGTGGTCAAGAAAACACAGTGCATGTGATGCATTGTTAAAAATACTCGTTTTAGTGCACTCCCATATTAAATTTGAGTTTACAAACAAAGGAACTAGTGAAATAAGTGATAATGGTTGTAAGTAAAACGGGTAGATCCAAATTAATTTGTGTGTTAGACTGTGAGGTTGACGTTAGAGGTAATTTTACATTATTTTGGATCAACTAGTCAGCTAAATAACTGGCTCGGATAAAATAAAATATTTTACAAGAACACAAAAATTAAATTTCAAATGCTACTAAGATTGGCACAAAAAATTTCAAATTTTTTCAAATGGATGAGAAGGATCGTTGTACAATGCCAATCATAACAACATTTGCAACACTCCTGGGACAAAACGAGAAAGTCAAAACAACCTAAAATAGTGTGGCCAAAGTATCCTCAAAGAGTGTAAGGGACAACACATTGTCACACAATATTAACTAGAGCATTTTAGTAGGGGAATATGTTCTACAAATAAAAACACATTCATACATATATATATTCATACACATATACACACATACACGTACATACGAGCGTCACATGTGAGTACATATATGTACTTAATATTCGCATCCAAGTAATCCCATTGCATAAGCATAATACACATATGTCTTGATTGTTGGATGTAATGAAGAGATAAGATAATTTGCACTAAAAATTCCTGACTTCTTTTCCCGTCCGTACTGCATTTCACATTTATTGTGTAGACGCAAGATAGAGAGCTATTTTAGTTTTGAATTCTCTAAGTGTTTGAGGGATTTTGATGCTATGGGGAGTTTATTCCACAGTAAGGCGCCTGATACTGACAGAGCTTTCTGCCCAATGTTAGATGAACGGTATTTGACAAATATGTTAAAAAAAAGGTGAAGGAACCATTAAGTATGGAGTTACGGGAACGCGGAACCTATACACGTGTGTTCCTACACGAAATCCCTGCGGATAGAAAAAATACGTTGAGAAGCAAGGTTATGAAACAAGATAAAAGATGAACAAGGAAGTAGTAGGGGCTGCAAAACGGAAGAGCACTGAAAAAAGATGACCCGTAGCAAAACCAAAATCCTTTACTACTTCAACAAAAAGAAGCCCTACCTAACTCCCTACTCGGGAGTGACGACCACAATCACCTGACGACATGCAATTAGCAAACGTGGAATTGAAAATCAATACCATCAGTGCATATAGTAAAACTTATCGATATTTTTGCTCACCAGCGAAATATTTATTTCTTTGTTATACTCGTATTGTAAAATGTTCTCCTTAACCTTGTATGACAGTCCTGTTTCGTTCCTGACTCTCGGGAATCTTTTGTCCCATCACTCGAATAGTAAATTTAAAAAATTAATTGCGAAGTAAAAAAAATTCCTCATGCTTGTTAGTAAAATGCTCGTGTGCACGAAAAACTAATTTCAAATGTTCGACACGTCAACCTTATACCTTTAAATAGAGAATCATTTCCTTCCACTCATGCTTTTAACAACATTAACGGCTACCGCAGAAGCCTAAGCTCTCGTGTGAATGTAGGGGGAGACTGCTCTGGAAGGCGTTCTTCGTCAGTATTCTCTGTATTTTCAAGAGTTTTCAAACTTTGAATAACAACCACGAGAGGACTGTTTCACGTTTTCTCACAATTTTGTTTAATTACTGACATGGCTCATAATAACTAAGTGTGTTTACCATCTAAAGCGTGTTTACCGTCTAAGGATCTTTATTTTGACATTGTAAAAACCAATGTGAAACGTATTTTGTGTCAACATTAGTTGAAGTATGCTATTAGAAGTAACTTGCTCATACTACCCGCAAATTTTGACGTTACGTCTCTCAAAAATCCAGAATAAAAAAATGGACATTTAAGAACTAATTCGATTTAAAATAAATATGCTTCTAAGTAACGTAAAGCGTGCAAGTACAGCTCATTCAACTTGAGCTTGCTTCACGACAATTCACATCCTGCAAACGGTCCCCAAACCCACTTTCGAATAATCCTGCCACCTAAAACGAGGCCTTCGTGTCAGATCCTGCTAGTTAGGAAAAATGTAAAAAATTATCTAGATGCGAAGACGGCGTGAAAACTAAAGGAACTAAAGTGGACTTTTGTGTCCACTTTAGTTCCTTTAATTTTCACGCCGTCTTCGCATCTAGATAATTAGCTATAGATAACAGCACCGAAGGATTATCTGTAGCTGAGGTAGCCCAACAGAATCTCCCTGGTGGCACCAGTTTACATAGGATAGATAGCCCTAACTAACCTAAAACTATTGCCTGTCCCATGCCCCCTTTAGATGGTGGCCACATACGAACACAAAGTATTAGTGTTTTGGCTGTCACTACCTGATGTGATAGAAACTCACTTAGATGGCCCACGAGTCCCGATGAAGTGAAAACATGAAATAGGATGCAAAATTAACGTACGAAGACACCCGTGTACGAAGTCGGTTTCCTGGTATGCGCCGCCTTCCTTACAAAAGAGAAAAAGCCGACACACCTGCCTGACTGCAAAATTAAATCCCAGCTGACGCACATTAACATAATTAATCTTGCGTAAGTAGCTAAGATGATCACTAAGAAGAGCTAGTTTCGAAAGGAATGTTATTGAGCGTACTCATTTGAGTGAAACTCAAGAATCCGACATAACCCCGCAGAGCGCTATGTCCAGGAAACAGTATGAGCTCAACCTCTTTACATATAATCCTAATGGGGAACTTCATTCCCAAAACAACTGATAATTGATAGTGGCATTTTATTCACAACTCAGCAGTACTTTAAGTGAAGGAGAGTATGGAATCTCGCCGATTTTCGTGATACTGTTCAGTGCCAAAGCAAAATCCAAATCTCAACAATAGAAGTTATGGCAGTACTCAGTTTAAATGCACACCTGATTACGGACACGATTATCGCTCCATAACGACAGAAGCTCTTAGGCGAATTAAAAGACAGTTTTGGTTTTCTATTCAAAAGATATATTTAATAAATAGGTCGAAAATTGTTTAACACATAATCAGGCAGGCTAACGATTATGTACATTTGCCAGAACGATAGTTCTAGAAATTTTTACTCAGATCGCACCTTGTCCCGTTCCATTTGCACCAGTGAACAAATACATACTAGATGATACAAAAAACCATGTTAAGTGACACCGCAACCTTGTGAGTAAATTTCAGTCGAGTTAGACAGCTGACCTAACCAAGTCAATTCTTTGTACTTGTAGCGGTAAGGCGCAATCACCGGCAAGTCTGAGCCCATTTCGAAATTCGAGTTATGGGCAGCTTTTCTACAGACCAACAACTTGGTGGCTCAAAGAACACTTAGTTGAGTGTGTACCACCTGAGTATGAGTTTGAATTGGACATAACGATAAGAAGATGTATACAATACTTACCTTCATAAAAGATACGCAGTCATATGATATTTGAAATCAACACATTACAAAAAAAGATTACCGACAATGTCTCTTGATTACGGTAGAATAGAGAGGAAATGCCCAGCTTATGAAATCTGAACGAACAACCAATGTTCTTGAAGTGGGTAAAAAATAGTTCCAACAGAAAATGAAAACTCTTCACGGTATCCTGACGAACACAGATACTGTCAGCTTATTTCCTGGAACGTTCTAAGGTAATATGTCGAGCCCCAAAGGGCACCATGCCATACTTAATAACAACCTCCATAGGAGAATAACCACTGTAAAACATTAGGTCGTTCGATCAGTATAGGCGTACGTCATTTTAGCTATAATACAATTCAATTTGATAAAAATCATTTACAACAAACAAAATTCATCCCCTCTAAAACTGAAGGCCAGATTATCTTCAGCACGGTAACTTTTTATCAGAAAATTAGATCCCTGTAAACTCAACCGAGACGAGTTAAATTTCAGCACTCTCATTACAAAATGACACAAGGCGAAACTGACAAGAAGGCACGGAGAATAAGCAAGATATATCAGACACCTATACAGAAGGCTCGAACGATGCAAAAAAGTTGAAACGAACAACTCTAACCAGAATCTCACATCAGGCTCCCACAATCAACGCTGAGAGTTTGACTGTTGTGAAGCAACTAACCTAACTCAAGTTTTGCCATTTGTTAAGTGAATGTTTAAATTTTGAAACATTTGAAAAACTATCATGATACGTTTTACGTATAACTTCATCGGAAACTGTTTTCTTTATTCCTTTCTACTTCATACTGCTCGTATATTTAGACGTTATTTCTTTGAAATATCAAGAACGAAACAATGAATATTCAAATCAGAGAATTTGCAGTAATAAGGCTTGCCAGCAGCAAGTTTGTACCTACTGGAAGTTTCAATTAACGCGTCGATTTCGTAGAGACAAACTACTTGGTAGCTCAATGAACACTGTCAGTGTGAATCAGGAACACAGTCAAAGAACATTCGTAATCTGGAAAGTACTCTAACGAAGGAACCGACATAATAAGCTCAAAAACTGAGCAAATTTCTGTATAACATAGAGGTAATATTAAATTTAGACTTTCTTCCAGTGTTAGCATGTATTACACGCCCAGTTATCAGGCATGGTGATTAATCAACACTGAAAGTAGCATTGGTCCCGTCCATGAGTACCCCGATAGTAAAAATAAAAGTACAGCAATAAAAACCTGGCTCAAAATCGTATATATGAGTCAGAATGCGAGGAGTACATGGATGGGAACTTCCGAGAGACAGGTTGGTTATCTGCCAGAATTTGCGTTTCCTTAAAATAGAATTAACAAGTTCGCCATGTTTCCGCAGTTGTCTAAAGTTAGTTTAGTTAGGTTGTAACTAGTAGAATTGAGGAATCAACTTTACTGCCCGAAATCATTTTAGTCTTTCTTAAGAAATATGAAAAATGCAATTTCACGATAACATTTCACCTCGTATGATAACAGTTATTTTTTACAAAGGCTTCAAAACAGATGCAATGTCATTCATTTATTCCGGCACGCAAACGTTCAATTCATCTAGTGGTACACATGTGGCCCAATACGCGGGGAACGAGTTAAGCCATCCAAAATTTGAAGAAAAGATTTTCAATTTTCAGTATTACGATGACGGGGCTCATTTACAAACAATGACGGGATTTTTTGGTTAGAGAAGCCACACTCACGACCAGCTTACTATTCGTCATCGCCTTAGTTTTTTTATCGGGAGACTTTCGTTGACACGCAACGGTTGATTCATCTTTCAGAGCTTTCGTCGGAGTACTGGAGGGAGGTTTTTTGGGAGAGTCCCCAGTTGATTCTGATACATTAACTGTTAACTTTTTAGGAGAGTCTCCAGTCGACTCCAATACACCAACTGTCAACTTTTTAGGAGACGTTTTCCTACGACGCGCTGACCTCGTCGGAGCCGTGTTCTCCACAGCATCGCGAGGGCGCTGCGATGTTGCCTCGCCCATGACGGCAGTGCCGCAGCAAGCTCCAGAGCGATCTGTCTTGGATAAATCTGAGTTCAAGCTCGGCTTCTGCATTGGGGCACTCAAATTCCCATCAGACTTCGAAGACTCGTTTCCAGAGCAATGGACATTGTCAGGTGATACTTCTAAATCATTGACACTTTTATCGGTCGCTTTCGTCCCTGTGCTTGCCAACTTTGAACTGAATGATATGCTCTTAATAATTGATTCTAAGGATTTCGTTCTGCTTCCTATATTAGGTGAGGGGGAGTTCTTTTTCGGCGCTATATCCAGCTGCACCCTTTTTAATTTCAGAGTTAGAATTTGCTTCCCACATGATGTGTCGTCCATCAGCTTGAGATGAGCAACTCGTGATTCTTCTGCGCACAATTTTTTCGGAGGGACATTCTCGATACAAGCAATAGATTCGAGGGAACGCTTATTCGTTTTCAAGGACACCCCAGGTGTGCCCGAGTCTCCACTCGATGCAGCAATTACTCCGGCCCTAAATGGTTCATTAATGAAATGCCTTTCAACATAAGAGCTGGCAGCATGTTCAGACTTCACACCATGATAGTCGGAGAGGTGCTTCACAAGCCGACACTCCTGATAGTCCCTGTAGCCGCACACAGAACACACGAATCGTGTCCAACTCAAGTGAATAGCAGCGTGCTTACGCAGGCTGGAGCCATTGCTGAATGTTCTCTGACATACGAAGCATCGAAGTTTCTTGAAAGAGCAGAAAGACGTCACTTTCTTCAGTACAAATGCACCTGTAAAAGGTCCTTTACTCTTTGGATAATCGAAGGTATGGACAGGTCTCGCTGTCTGAGAGTCTCTGCCATTAAAAAGGTCGGGCACTGAAAGTGATCTTCCACCGCTCAACTTGACCTTAGGTTTCACTGGTGCGGGTAACCCTAGAGATTCGTTTGCAGTCTTGTACACTTTGCGTATTTGAATACCTATTTTCTTGGCAGGAGAATCAGAAGGCGCGTGCAATGGCAAGGGCCTCCCCTGTACAGCCTCAATAGATGCCCGGCGTGAAATGAATGGACTTGTCTCGCTGCTGTGGCAGTAGAAGTTTTTGTGTGCCTCTAAGCTGCGCTGACTGATGAAGAACATGGAGCAGTCAGGGCAGCGCAGCAGGGATGACTGACGAGACGCTCGACCTTCCTCCTGAAAACAGAAAATGCATCAAATATGTTATTTAATAATGTGAGGCTTCCTCTTTGAACAGCACCATAAAAAATTATAGGATATTATAAATTTAAGTTACACTAACGAGATATCTTATGTTAATTCATGTAGAAAAGTTTATTGTAGCTGTGTACAAAACAAACCTCTGCTCTTTACTATCTGTAAGAAGGACCGGCTACTGGAGACTGTTCACGTGGAGACTGCACAACTTCATCGTCTAATCGATCACTATGAAGGCGACATTCTTCAAATCCAGTGTCAAAGAGCCCTAAACTTGAAGCCTCTTGCATGAGCGTGTCGTCCCGAGCTGAACTGCTCGATGGCCCTGCTAGCAGGCCTGAGAAGGGATGTACCTTAGATGCGTGACGCTCGTCTTCCAACTCCTGCTCGGCCATACTGCCACAGTCAAAAAGATTCAGTGATGCCTCCTTGAAAGAGGAACATGGCTGATTTTGGGACGCAAGTTGTTTTGAAGTAGAAGGCTTCATGGTTCTCGAGCTCGACGCTTCAGGAGAAATATTTACACTTAATATTCGATCATTAGTTAATTTATTGCCATTTTTATTGCTAATAATTTGCTTACTTTGCGTTACTGGCTCTGAACACGCACGATCGCCATTTTTACTTCTTTCCAAGACAATAGTTCTGGAAAATTCATTAATAACAGAACGAGAACTTGACGCTGACATTGACAATCCTTTTACGTCAGGCACGAACGAGTGACCACACTCAGAACTCAAAGTGTGCTCCATTAGTTCTGATGCGGAGTTTAGCTGGGTGCTCGTCTTCGCTTCGACTGCCTCTGTCAGTACGGGGTTCTTAGAGTGGAGATCTGAGCCCCTAGAAGCGCTGTCTCGGGAATTCATTGAACTAACAGAATACAAATCCCCATTGGCCGAGGCGCTTCCGGAAGATAAAAGATCACCCTCCTCTTCTTCCTCATCTGCCCAGTCCTCTTCGTACAAATTCCATGCATTGGAAGTGCTCTTTACGGACGCATCTGCTGACAAGAACGTCTTAGTTTGAGGAGCTGAGACATCATCAGTTGGTGAAACATTGTGCTTTGCTTTCAAATCACGCAATTTTGAGCCATTGTCAGAAGTGGTCGGTACATGGGAGGTAGACGAGGCTGAACTCTCACCAAGAGCTGATTCTGAGGTTTTTACTCCTGCAAGTTGAGCTCCAGAATCCAACAGTTTATTATTTGAGGAATTCGGAATAAGAGAATCCGGAAACGAAGATTGCACACGCTCTGAAAGGGCAGACTTGCGTTGATCTGAGTCAGAACTCCGGGACTCGTGCCGCTCATTATCCGCAGAACTCGATGCTGCGCTGCGACCACATGATGTGGCGCTGAGCTCAATGGCTGTCTTGGAGAGATGAGGTGGTATGAGTGAACTCAAGTGACTGCTTGCCTCAGAATTAGGTTCAGACAACTTTTTTTTCACTGGATAATTAGAAGAAGAAGAATTTACCGATATAAAATCGTCCTGGGAACCTGACGGTAAATCTTCTTTTCTTTTACGTGATGGAGGCTCGAATTCACTTTTTCTATCGAAGTTAGAAATTCTCATTAAATTCAGTTTTCTTTTATTGGCACCGGTTACAGCTTGCAGCTTGTTTTCACGAATCAGAGCAGAGAAGTTAATAGACGCTTTTGACAAGATAGTTTTATTGGAAGAAACTGCTCGTGGTCCAGAATCGGTCTGCTGCGGCTGGAACCCGAGCTTCTCGACAGCTCGTCGGGTTTGTAACAACACCTCGTGTGCTTTTGGCTCACCAGCTAACGATTGGTGTCTGTCGTAGATTTTCTTAATGCTTTTTTCTAAAGCACCTCTTTGATCCATGCTTTGAAAAGGAAAAGCTTCTTCTCTGTAGCGCATATTGTTGGTTTTAAGTATGTTGAAGGCAGCCACATCGGTCAGCTCGAGAGAAGACCGACGCGAGCTCACATGGTCGTTTCCTAGTTCACCTGATGTCTTCTCTGAGCTAAGTGAATGATTGTTAGAATTTAATCTCTCTCGGTTTGTCGCCTCAACATTTTCAGTCTGTCCAATAAATTGTGGGTCTTTCACGTCGACACTGTCGGCATTAAATTGTCTAGGAACAACCTTGCTGAAAGCCTTCCTGCTGATGAAGACATCGACAAGCTGCGGTTTGGGCAGGAAAGAAGAGTCAGAGTGAGTGGCAGCGTGGGCGAGGCTGGCAGTGTGGGTCACGTAGAGCTTGCCGCAAACGTTGCACATCCACCGCTTGGCGAAACCACCATCACCACCGCCGCCACACTCAACACGCTAGGGGAAGAGAGAAAATGGGAGCCCTTCTTTAGCATATTCATTAAAGGTAGTTACCTTACAAACTGATATTACTCTGGCTTATGATAGCAACTTGAAGCAAAGCCATTTTCTCTAGCAACACAAATCAAAACTGAACGAGGTGAATGATCTAACACTAAATGAAGAAGTTTGGCAAGCGTGAAGCCATTAATGCAACACGGTTTTTCAAAATAAAAGGCATCCTTTTTCTCTCTTCCTGTCTAACAGACGCAGTCTACTGCCGCCAGTAGACACGACAAACTTCCCCTCAAGCAAGTGCAGCGCAGCAACACTCGGGCGGCTACTGACAAACCTCGGCCAATCACACAGCAGTCGTGTTCACTCTTAGTGGCATACAAAGTCACGTCTACGTTGAATATTGGAAATTCATTCACGTGGCAGTATGCTATAAACGAACACAAAATTCATGAAATTAATTGAAACCAAATAATTTACTTTCATTTAAATATAAATTCACGTCGCCTGCAACGCATAACACGTACATGCAGTCATCGCAAAAAAGATTCGGACCTACCTGGTAAAATGTTATGGAACCGAGCCACGTATGTTATTTGCGATAAGTAGGCTATACAGTCGGTCGCTGTCGACATCTGGTGTTTTTCTCAGCGAGTCTGTGGACCACATGGCGAACTGCCTGGCTACTCAATGTTGTTTGAGAAGCTAGAAGGGTTTTTTGGAGGTTTGCTCCTGACCATTGTGCCCAAGATTTTGGAGCTACAGCGTTTCTGCCCTATGATTTGCCTCCAATGCTTTAAACATGGTTCACAAATATTTATCCTAAGAGGAGAAAGCCAGTATTTTGCCTGGAGACATGAAGATGTGCCAACTTTTCCTAACCCTAATTTACCTAAGCTCAGTGATGCTATTAAGAAAGTGTGGTGCACTGAAATGGGAGAGGATTACTAGTGACAGCATGCCAAAACGACTACACAACGTCATCAAAAACAAGGGGAATTTGAATAAATATTAAAAGTGTTTATATATTATACGCCCATTTTTATCGTTATCTTTGTGAGTGACTGCCAATTTTGTTTATAGTCCGGGTAGGTCTGAATTTTTTTGCAGTGACTGTATCATACCCGATGCTCGTTATCAGGAACCTCCAAATGCTGACGCCGCCCAACTCAAGGTGGAAAGATTAGATTACATAGATTTTATGTTAGCTTAAGCCTCCCTAACCACTACAAAAAAGGGCGTATCGAAGAGAGGAAAAAGGAAGGCACCATTTAGTATAGAGAAAAGGAAATGCGGAATCTATGCAGAAGGGGCATAGAAACAGTAAGTTGGAAAAGAAGTTCATGAAACAAGGTAACAGTTGAGGAAGAAAGTAGTAGGTGCTGAAAAACAGGACAGCAGTGAACCGAAAAAAGGTGGTCCTTGACGTGACAAAAAACATTTTATTTCAACAAAAAGAAGGCCTACCTACCTCTCAGCTCGGGCCCAAGCTAGAAAGGCAAATACGAACATTTCCGTAAATTTTCTCGCTATGAGTGACCCATACCCTCACTTCTCAATAAGGCCACAACATCAAAACAAACTAATCTCATCATACAGGTTTAAATAATTCCCCAGTTAAGCTTGTCATCTTGCCCCCACGTAGTTGATAATCGTCGACATTTTCCAGACCTCAGGTACCTTTCCGTTCCTTTTCATGGACAGAAAACAACACTATGCTGCCTACAACCCAAGGCACTGGCTCATTTTGTGTCTAACATAAAAAAAGTATTAGGATGCTTCAACGGCGAAACACTCGACACATTTATACAAGATACATGAGGGCTAAGTTCTCTGAGGTTTTCACTGCGTTCACTTGCAAAAAATGGTGCTTCCTCACATCAACCTGCACATGGCTTGTTCCCTTCACAAGTAAACATAACCTCAACGCATCCAAATGTATGCACAGACCTCGCCCCAACTCAACACTTCAACTCGCAGCAAAGTTACTTGAAGTTAACTCTACTAAGTTCATCAGGCGAACACGTAAAAACTCAAGAAGACGATACAATTAAAAATACTTGTGAAAACAAAGTACGCCAGTATCGTCTGTCATGATTTGAAATTTCCGTCAAACTGTAACGCGTGATTCAAGTCAAATTTTTTTACAGGGGCATTTATGGTTAAAGCCACTCCAGTAAAGCCTCCACTCCAGGCAGCAAAAACCATGGATGTTATTCCGGCGAAAAACTTAAAGACTGGGAATTTATCATGTGTCCAAATATGTAGTCCATCACCTCGGAAAGAAAGAAACTTTTTATCTTCAGAGATGAAATTCAACCAACTAGCGATGAGCCAGATGTAACATTTCGCCCCCGCTACGCGGACGGTCATCTAACAGACTGTGTCGGCACTGAAGTTGAATTTAAAAAATCTTTTTGAAAGTTATATAGCTACCACTTGATCCTTAAATTTCTGTCATTTATGCTTTGGCGTGATTATATTGTACTAAAACCCGCAGAGACTTTCACTCTTTGCACTATCAGCTTTAAAACAAACTTACGTTTATTATCAATTGAATGCTATAGTACACTAAACCAAGTAGAAATAGGAAGTGAACCCACAAAGTAATCGGTCATGTACTCTACATTTACTCCAAATATTTCAACGTCTCATTATCGGTCACGCTTCCTTTTAGAAGATAGCTGACAACAAACCCTAGTATCCCGTAAAAAATGGTTTTAACATGTGCTTCGCACCATGAATGTAGATGTGCTAGCATGGTATATCAGGACTCGAGGAACCACAACAATACGCCGCATCTCAATCCTCTCAGTAATCATTGGGTTACCTAACTCAGACGCTGCAGCGCTCAGAATTACATCTCTTATAATCGCTCCCATTGATTCCCCCCAGCAGAAGCAACTTTACATCCCCAAGCATTGCCACAACTGCGTAGTAGTTATCTCATACCGGTAGAAACAGCTCAAAATATTCACTTCAGTTCACTTTCCAGTAGCGTAACTTCCTTGCGCATCCATCACAGCGCGCACTCCCTTTGATTTCACGATTTCCGTTAACTACGGAAACATCCTATTTTTCCCTCCTAAATCTTTTTTGAACGTAAGCTCACTGTTCCCCATTAACAACAAATTTTTCATCATTCAAAACCACATTTCTTTTTTCCACACCAGATAGATAATCCACCACCCTTCGTGAGACCGATTTTGTAAGCGGCCTCTTTACCATTGAAAATTACAAAAGTCTCACCGTTGTCTCCTTTTACAAAGTAACCTAAAAAGTTCTTTCCGTTTTTTGATTAGCCATTGAATGAAGTTGAAATATACACGAAATGCGCGTAACAATGGTTTTCAGATTCGGACAGCCGAAAGTAGGTACACCAGACGTTATAAAAACACGCGCACCATGCTTGGCCATAGTTTATAAGCCGGACAGCAGTGAGAAGAATGGAAGTGTCTACAGAACTCGTTCGGGGCTGTTTGCTTTACGACTTCAAAGTGGGCTCATCAGCAGCTGCATCAAGTCGCCGTATATGTCAAGCGTTTAGGGATAGTGCTGTGAATGAACGTACTGCAAGGCATTGGTTTCAAAAGTTCAATCGGGAGATTAGTCCTTCCGTAATGAGCCTCGCAGTGGACGACGCCAGGTCTTTAATGACGGAGTCCTGAATGCGGCCATTTAACAGGACAGTAGTCTAATGTGTGGTGAACTTGCAAGACAGTTCAACGTTTCTGATAAAGATGAAACAGTTAGACTACACCTGCACCGCCTAGGTAAGGCGTACAAACTGAACAAGTGGGTTCTGCACAAGCTGTTGGAGGTCCACAAGAGACAACGAGTGGCAGCCTTCGTATCGCTGCTTTCTCACCACCATAACGCATTCTTATTCAATCGAGTGCTTACCAGTGATGAAAAGTGGGTTCTGTACGTAACTCTTAAGCGTTCCAGACATTGGTTGTCACCTCAGGATGCTGTCCCTCACACCGCTAAACCGCCTATGCACACACGCAAGATTATGCTTTGTGTCTGGCGAACAGGTCATCAAGTGGTTCATTATGAGCTGCTACCAACAGGCCAAACGGTCACTGGAGACCTATACTCGTAGCAATTGGAACGTGTGTAACAGGCACTACGCCAAAAGGAGCCAGCACTGGTGAATCGCAAAGGCGTGCTTTTCCTCCATGACAACGCCAGGCCGCATGTCGCGCGAGTGGCCTGAGATACCATACAGCAACTTGGGTGGGAGACTTTGTGCCATCCACCTTATTCACCTGACCTTGCGCCATGCGATAACCACCTCTTCCACTCCCTGGATAATCTTCTTCGTGGGAAATCCTTCACCAATGAAGCAGACTTGCGCCAAGCCCTACGGACTTCTTTACATCCAATACCTCCGAGTTTTACCGCAAGGGGATTGAACAGCTGAAGACACGTTAGCAGAAGGTGCTGGATGCCGGTTATCTCGAAGACTAAATATAAGTTACACATACTGTGAAGCGTTTTCTTTTTTCCTTTAAAAACGAACTGAACTTTTTTGGTTACCTTGTAATACAAAATTTTTCAACATTTCAATCGCACACAGCACTCTCTCCCACTTCAACACTCCCCATGGGTCATGAAATTCTTTCACACCTGCAGGTATTTTACAGTTATCTGGAATCATTAAGCTCGCCCACGCAACGAAACGTGCGCAAAAACTGCTCTCTTTGCTTGTTACACTCATAAGTAACTTTATTTTCAATTGTGCCAGGAAATCATCAAATTCACTTCCACTTATTTTTATACATCAACCCAATGACAAATCCTTCACCAACACATAATCCATTTTCTGATGCTATCTATTGGTCTCCCATCCACACAGACCAATGTTTCTTAACAGAACTTTCTTTCGTAGAAGACACAAGCCTCACTCCATTCATCCAGCACAACTAGAACAGTCCTTCTCCCCGTCTTTCCCACTCCCTAATTTCCAAAGGCTTGCAGTGACTCGATAACGCTTTCAGCGACTTCATTTCACACAGTTGTTCAAAAACCACCAAGCACAACAACATGCGGAGTCATTTCAAAGCACTTCGAAAAATTATTCTTGTCATTCCAAAAATTCTCAAAATAGCACTGTTCCACACTCACACGCATCGTTAACATATCCACATAACAGGATTTTAACTCACGATCTTCTTTCACCACACTAGACACATTAAAAAGCAAGTCAAAATGAAATGGAACGAACGCTAATAAAATTTCCAAAAATGTGGACCTAAAAAAAATACCAAATCTTTGGGAGCCAGAACTCACCTTTGAGCGTAGAGAAGAGCCAGTAGAAACTGCATCATTTGCTTCCTGAAAGAGAGCATCAATTCCAGAAGTTAATTTAATGCTGATAAAAACACATTTCAGTCTCCTGACAAAAGCTCACGAGACATCTATAGCAAAATATACCATAGGCAGCACCTTATGCTCTAAATGTTGCTTTGAAGACAAGAAACTCATCAACTTCCATATAGCCGAGCTATTATTGTAGCAGAACTAGGAATCCTATTGAATAATTTCGATTGCTTATAATCTATAAATACATACTAAAAACATAGGAATTCAGTCGTCAATGTCAGCAGGTGTTTATACTCGAACAGAATGACACTCAACACTGGTCTTTATACTATGTGACGATGTTCAACTAGCATCTCTGCTAAGAAATTAAAATTGGCTCAACCTTCAACATAGTCCTTGTTGCAGTTTTTTACATTATTAGTTTCTGAGGTAAGACACCTTCATAGTAAGAATTTTCCGAATACCGTTTCGTGTAACACAATCATACATTTACAATCACGCTCTTCACTAATCCCAAAAAGCACCACCTATATGTCTCGTAAATGTTGTCTGTTCCCTGAATCAATCTTACTTTCAAAGGACCTGGGAACTGCCGAAACATAGAAATCCCCCAAGTTTCTGAATAACAAGAGCATCAAGTCGTATTTAGAAAGCTTCACTATTCTTGCCAGTATGTTGCTACGTTCACCCTGAAATTTAAGTGTCAGCATTGTCATCACATCCCATACATGAACGAACCTGATCCAGAAATGAAGCTTATTGCTATCAAACAGACTAACTATTTCATACCAGAGATCGCCGTCGCATGCACGCTGTCTTACCGTCTTCACGACGACATCTGGAAAGCTGGGTGAGGCGCCCTCCACACCATCACTGCCGAGCGACCAGCTCACTTTGCTGCTGGCGTCCTTCCCTTTGCATGAATTGTTCTTCACAGCCTGGTGGTGCTGCTCTATTTGGGGTTTGGTTGTCTCATGGGCTGAAAATAAACAGACAATTACAATATAATAATGGCACGGGTTGAAAAAGCGAGAAGTGTGGACGAAGTAGAGTGACCAGTGTTAATATTTTGCTTGCTAGTTGAAGGAATTTCTTCAGAAATATGATTTTGGGAGCAATGCAACAGACGACCATCACCCATCACTTGCAGGGACTCCACGGATTTTTCTGCAGAGTTCATGACTCGTAAAGCCCAGCATAAGCCAATCGGATCGCTAAAGCGATGTTGAAATCATGCCGGAATTGGTTGCGTGTATTTTAGAAAATTTCCTACAGAGACTAGACCCTTGCATTGAAGCAGGTGGCCGATTTTTTAAAACTTATTATCCCCATGCTGTACAGAATTTTATGCTCTTTCTGGTGATATCAAAATGGTTACGATCTGTAAATCCATTGATAAGTAAAGGTGATTTTTTATGAGCCACTGTTTTTGTTGAACCATGACTCTGCTTCCAAGTGATAGCTACTCTCCTTAAATACGCCTGGGTTTAAGATAGAAGGCATGTTGAGTTTCTTCCAAAATAGCCAAAATCTGCAGACATTCGCACGAAGGTAAAAATTAAACAAGGTTCCCCAAACAAATGAACTCATACGTTAAACTGACAATTACTCATGTATTTTTTGTTTTATTTCAAGTGCAAAGTTTTCTCATATGACATTTAATTTTCTTAAATTTAATGTACTCGTCTTCGAATTAATTCATTAGAATTGCATCTACGTCAACATCAACATAAAGAAATACATGTGTACTGGGCAGTCAAAGAGTGAGTACATTTTATAGAGATAGCAAAAAGTTTAAATCATGGACGGTAAAGGGCTTGAATTACTTTTGCCTACACATCCTCATGGAAAGCACAGGCATTTTCTCCTTAGTGCCAGCTCAGAATATCAAGCATGGAATAGCTCCACGAAATTCATAACTCTTGTGGTAAAAATGAACAAAATACTTAGCTGCTACTCTACGCCAACATTTAATGCCTAGCACGCTGTGCGTCTTAGTTATGCTAAACCGCTTCAAAATTTGCTTTTAAATAATTCAATTTGATGGAGCAGCACTTGGGCTCACGCACTACATTTTACATAACGAAGGTATTAAATATTACTTACTCCCAGTCGAGGGTGGACCAACTGTAACCAATACCAAAGATTGATATGTATAAATTCTCCACGCCATTAACCTCACACAAATTTACAGAATCATGAAAGGATGAAGGTACATATGCGGAGAACAGAATGAGAAAAAATATCAGATGTATAAAAATAAAGGCATCCAATTGGTACATTGGTTGGCACCCGGGAAGGACAAAACCTCGCTTTGGCAAATTGGATGAACGAATGCACATTTTTTAAGCTCAAATGCAACTTACTTACCACCTGTAGCCTAAATATGAATGTAATGCGGCACAAGTCTCGTAAAGTATTAGACTAAGAAAAGTTCACTTTTATTTTACTAACGATGAATTACACATTCTTTCTCAAGCATACACTATCATTTGAAAATTATCAAAGCATTTTAGGCTGTACATTTTCACCCTAATACTAACATTCTTATCATGAAATACTTAGAAAAAATGCTTCTGTATATGCAGTAAGCAATTAGAGAAAATAATATTTTTGGACCATTTTATCATCAATGTTAACTCCTTCCTGTGGTTTGCCTTTATTTTCATTATCAGCCATGACCAACAAGGGAAAATTACCTATGTGCAAGGTACGAGCAAAGCATGACTGCTTGATAGCAGTCTTAGAGGAAGTAATGAAAGTACAGTAAGTTGCTAGCGCTTTGCTACCTAGACGCATTTTGCAGGCTGGTTGCATATTGCGCCGAAGGTCACAAAAGTAGGTATATTAATACTAGTGATGTACCGATGTATCGGTATCGGTATCGGCAGGTATCGGTCATTTTACTGGTATCGGTATCGGTATCGGCAAAATCCGGCCGATACTTTACCGATACTTTCCTATAATTCGTATTTTTTCATAAAAATTAAAGTCATAAATCATGAAAGGAAAAGTATAAGCAAATAAAGAGCCTATTCATACCTA